>MJUU01036010.1:15363-56474 GCA_002080025.1 Modiolus philippinarum
ATCCATTGCCCGACAAAGGGACCAATGAATAGACAATACAACATATAAACGATCACAGGACACTCATCGAGTTGTTTGTAAGAAAACTTGGCAATCAAAATCGGGAGATGTGGGCAATATATATACAGACGGCCAGAAAAATAGTTTAATTTTTTACAAAGCAAGAAAGCCAAATGTTGAATTTTGATAGTGCATTCATATGAGAAATTCTCACATGAACAAGTACACCATAACTGACAATATACAGAGCATACACCTCAAGCACGGGGAATCATTTACGGACTCCACACTGCATGAGAGACAAACTCCACGGAAAATAAATAAATGAAGGGATATGGAGTAAATGTACATGGGACAAAATCCATATAAATACGTGGTAAGATTAAGCAAATGGAACAACGCTTTGATTGTTCTCTTCATCTTGAAGTCACTATGAGGCTTTCAACAAAGAGAAAACGCTCTTACCTCAAGGTAAGTTCAAGACGGCCCCTAGCACCGGTTTAAGCGGAATTCACTTGCTGAATGTCGAACAACGCCAAATCCACCCCCTTTATTTCATTATTTTTTATGGATGCGGGGTTGTCAACAAGCATAAAATATTGGGCGAAGTACACTTACAAACACTGTCATCCATTGCCCGACAAAGGGACCAATGAATAGACAAAAACACATATAAACGATCACAGGGCATTCATCGAGTTGTTTGTAAGAAAACTTGGCAATCAAAATCGGGAGATGTGGCCAATTTATATACAGACGGCCAGAAAAATAGTTTAATTTTTTACAAAGCAAGAAACCCAAATGTTGAATTTTGATAGTGCATTCATATGAGAAATTCTCACATGAACAAGTACACCATAACTGACAATATACCGAGCATACAAAAGGAATATTTAAGGTAGATAGACACTAATATTTAAAATCTACGAGATATTGATTTTAGTCGGCATAATTGAAGAAGCAATCCTACTAACCTCAAATCTGAAATCCAATGCCATCGTGCTTGTTTTCTTTCTAGAATTGAGATAAAAGTTCCCTCATTTTTAGCCATTTTTAACCTAAATTTATATAATATACACGTAGGTAAATGATGGAAGGCGATTTTTAACTTAATATAAATGATGTTTATATACATGACTATTTTGCAAATAGATAGTTATAGTATGGTCTCTATGTTACAGCCTAAAATGTATATGGTGTATATGTCACTCGATTATGACGTCACAAAGGAAAAGTTGCCGAAATCACTGTTCCGGGCGAAAATCAAACATACTTCGAATTCTACTCTTTATTTCCCAAATGCGCGATTGAGTTGTACAGCACAATATTGTCTATCTACCTCAATCACAAGAGTTGCCAGAAAGAAATGTGTTTAGTCACTGAAAATTATAGCAAAGGAAGATGAGTAGCCGCTAAAACTAAAAGGAAATGTGTTTAGTCACTGAAAAGTATAGCAAAGGAAGATGAGTAGCCGCTAAAACTAAAAGGAAATGTGTTTAGTCACTGAAAATTACAGCAAAGGAAGATGAGTAACCGCTAAAACTAAAAGGAAATGTGTTCAGTCACTGAAAATTATAGCAAAGGAAGATGAGTAGCCGCTAAAACTAAAAGGAAATGATGTGTTTAGCCAAAAAAAAAATACTTTCACCATATACGTTTGTACGTTGTAATTTTGATTTGAAGAATAAAGACAATCTTTCTGTCTAGGAAATGATGTTGGATTCAGTTTATTACAAGCTTTAAATTGTACAGAAAATCTGATAATATTCCAAACCCTCCACCGCCTGCTATCTATGCATTCAGCAGGTCACCCTTATCCTCATTGCCTTTCCATTAAATCTTGCTCTAATTCTTTTTTTATAACGGTTAATCTCATCTCAACCCCGAAGTTCTTCATGTTTTATAGAGAACATTAGCAATTCTTTTGGCTCTCATTTTCTTCTTTCTGTTAATTTTCTGCAGTAACGTGTTTTTATCATTGCATAGTTTTATCTATTAAGATTCGTTTCCTGTTGTATTTAAAGTGAAATGATACTGGTAAAAGTCCAACTTTAAAAACATTTAAATTTGCAAACAAAAAAAAAACAATTTTTATGTAGATTTTAGTCTAACAGAAAATTCACTGAAAGAACCATTGGTTGATTAATGGATTAATTGATAACTTCAGGAACAAATTTAACAGGAACTTCGTTATTCGTTAGCGTTTTTACCATAGTAAAATGCATTTAACCTATATGAGGAAAGAACATTTTTTTGTTTAAAGGCAATTAAAACAAGAAAGAAATAATGAATTAGACAACTTTGGCTATGATATTTGATTGCAACTTGAACAAATGGACAGGCGGGTTAGTTCTTCTTCTTTTTCGAAAACGTAATGTTCCTCCAGAAAGTTTGCATAAAATATTTCGCGGCAAAACTTTCCGTATTATGCCATGACTTACCCGCAGGGATAAGGTTTCCCTATTAACCACTCTCATTAAAAAAGAGTACCAGACACCGAGCTAGGGAGCCAGAAACAAACAAACATAAGAATTAGATAGATTTATAATAGTTTTGTATAAATAACTTATATCCGTATTACCACAAACAGTATTAAACATAGTGATAATAACGTATGGATTAGTTGGCCATCAGTCTGAAAATACATTGGTAAACTAATGTAGAAGACAAATAATGGAGCAGAAATTCCGATACCCAAAGGCAAAAACATTGCAATATAAAGGTATACGCATGAGGACCAAATATAAGAAGAAAATATAAACACAGACACCACTAAACAGCGCAGTAACAGTAAACTGAACCAAAGACCTTGAGTATTATCCGAAGTATTTTATTTCTGTTTACAGTATAATGTCTGTGATTTTAGTATTTTGTTGTTTTATTTTATGGACATATATTTTCCAATAACAAATAATTCAATAAGTACTTGAATATTATATATCCTCATCAAATGGACATTATGAATACTACAGAACTGTTAATTTGAATATTGGTATATTAAAAAGAAAGGAAATGGGGTAAATGACAAGGAGACAACATCCCATATCCAGGTTCAGTATTTTAACTGATGCTTGTATTTTCCGTAACTTTTTTGTGTGCTTTTTGTTTTTGCTTGTTTGTTTGGTTAGTTTTGGTTGTTGTTGCTTTTTTTTGTTGTTTTGCTTTGTTTTTTGTTTTTATGCTATGTCTTTTAGCTTTGTTCTATAAAATGTCCAAAACTTTTGATACTTTACTGCTGCTATTTTCTTCTCTGGTTATTGATCAATTTCTTCCCCGCTCTTGACGATTTCACCCTACTTTTCCAGTGACAGTCAGAATTTCCCGTCCCATGGCCCTTTCCATACCCCAAAGTGATTATTTATTAACAAACTTGTTCTCGTCTTGATATAGCTGAAATATTGCTGAGTAGACGTTAAACAATAATCAATCAATCAATCAGTTGATCAATTTCTGATTTCATCACTTACAGTACTTTAATATGTCAATAGCTTGTGAGTGTGTTTATGTTACTTCTCAGTATTGCATTTAATCTGAATATCTGTATATTGCACTTTTTTAGTATTTAACAGACGCTTGTATTTTTTCTGTAACCTGGTTTTATTTAGTTTTGTTTTTATTTATTCATTTTGTATTTTGTTTTGTTTATTGTTTTTTTTTGTTTTATTTGTTTGTTTGTTTTTGTTTATTTTTTTGTTTTTTTGTTTTGTTTTTTTTGTTGTTGCTGTTGTTTTTTTTTTTGTTTTTGTTTTAGTTTGTTTTATAAAATGAACAAAAGTTTTGAAATTTTGCTGCAGTGATTTTCTTCTCTGTTCATTTCATTGCATTACAGTACTTTATTATTCTTCAATATTGCATTTGATACTTGGTGTATCACGTAACTCTTGCAAATGTACTGGAAGCTAGAGGTACACACTGTCAGTGCTCATTTTTGTGTTGTTTCCTATGTAGGATTTGTGTTGAATTTTAGTTTTCTGTTTGCTCATAATGTTTGTAATACTGATTTATCCTTGTTATTGTCTGAATACTAAAGAGATAGATTTACAGAAGTTTTTTTTTTCAAACTTTTACCTTGGTACTGTATGAGGGTTATAAATACTTGTCATGGATTTATTTGTTTTTTTCTTCGGGTTAGAAAATAACATTAACCAATCAGCTACTCTACAGATCTTTCAGCTCCTTTACAGCTGGCTATGCATGGAGTAGACATGATTACTCCTCCGGAGCATCTGATGATTCTTCCAGGTTTTGAAGAGATCCACATTGCTATTACTTGAGGTTTATAGTGTTCTTGTTCATTATCATTCATTTGTTTCGTCTTTGTAAATTGTATCAATTTGTATTAAATATCAATCACCGTGTTTTTTTTTATTTAAGAATATCCTTGTTACCTTTTTGCTTCGTAATTCGTTTGCCGATGTATAGTAATAATAGTCGGTACCTGACATATTGTGTTTGAATGGTGAATGAAAGGATATGAAGTAAATGTACATGAGACAAAGTCTCTACAAATACATGGTAAAAGCAAGCAAAGGAACAACGCTTTTATTGTTGTTCTTCATCTTGAAGTCACCAAGAAGCCTTCAACAATGAGCTTTGCTCATACCTAAGAGTAAGTTCAAGACGGCCCCTAGCACCGGTTTGAGCCGAATTCTTTGCTTATTGTCGAGCAACGCTACATCCATATCTTCATTGCTCATGGGTGCGGGATTATCAACAACCATTCATTAAACTGGCAAAGTGCTCTTACAATCACTGTCATCCTTTGCCCGACAAAAGCACTAGTGTCTTAAGCTAGTGGACGATTACAACATATAGACAAACACAGGGCACTCATCAAGTCTAATGTAAGAAAACGTGGCGTTATAGTGAGATAATGGCACTTAAAACTGGTGGTCAGAATTACATTTCGAAACTACAAAAATAAATGCCAAAATTTGAAAGTTGAATAGTATGTCCATATGAGAAATTCTCTCACGCACAAGTACACCATAACTGAAATATAGAGAGAGCATACATCTCTCGCATGGGGAATCTTTTTACGGACTCTGCACTGCAGGAGAGACAAACTCCAGTCGTGAATGGTGAATGAAAGGATATGTAGTAAATGCACATGAGACAAAGTCTCTACGAAAACATGGTAAAAAACAAGCAAAGGAACAACGCTTTTATTGTTGTTCTTCATCTTGAAGTCACCATTAGGCCTTCAACAATGAGCTTTGTTCATACCTCAGAGTAATTTCAAGACGGCCCCTAGCACCGGTTTGAGCGGAATTCTTTGCTAATTGCCGAGCAATGCTCGAAATATGTATTTTGTTTTACGCTTGCGATAATCAAGCTCTACTGAAAGTCAATTAACAGGAGTTAATCGATAATTATTTTTACATGCATTAAGCTGTAATTTTATATAGAGAAGTGCCGATTGTACTGTATGATACCGTTAGACATGTTCTCCGTCCAACGAAGGTTTCTTATCAAACTAGTAGTGTGCGATTACATTAAAGAATTTATACAAGTTGTTAACCACAGTATCATTTTCACTCGTTTAATTATATTTTTTTGTAAAAGGTTTCCTTGCCATGGTTTGTTTTAAACTAAACAACAAACACATTGTCTTTCAACTACCAAAGCAAAAGATCATGAGTAAATTACTTTATTTATATGTTAATACGGCAATGTAACGAGAAATTTCGCGCATCATAAAACAGGTTTAAGAGGGTTCGCTACTCCATTTGAAAATAAATAGGATTTCAAACAAACATGATTTTTTGTTAGAAAATTGAAAAAAAGAAGTAATTTAAGTGAAAAAAAAATGATAGGTTGATGATCTCGTTTTTGAGATTTAAGTGATTGAAAATTTTGCGGGAAAAATGAACTCCTCTGATTTTTCATGAGATAAACATTAACAAGGTTTGACCATAAATGAATGTGACAGAATAAATGGAATTCAATGAAATTTTCACAGAACGATCATAAACATGTATAAAATAAAATTATGGAAAAACATAAGGGGGTAAATTTCAAGGGTATCGAGATATAATTTTTATTTTTTTTACAAAATCGCCAAAGCCTCCTGCCTCCCTGAAAATTGAATGTCGATCCAATTATTAGTACCGTGCTACCTACCGGCTTCATTGATTTTAAAATTGCATAGCCTTCTGGTAGCCTATTACAATGAGTGTCTGAGGTCGAATTCTACACGAACAAAATTCGAAACAGAATATAGTCAAAAGAAATCTTCACTAGTACAAAATTGTGCATTTGAGTGAAAATGTGTTATAGATCTTAAAACATTCTATTTGATAATCATTTAAACAATCATTCAAATAATCATATTCCATGAAATGTCATTTTTACTTTTAAAAATAAGTAATTATCGGTTCATTACATTATTAGAAGAGATTCACTGTCTTGAATGTCGTCTTATATATTTTTCTTCAGTTCAGTTTATCTGAAAATAATTGTAACAGATTAATAAAGTTACATAGAGATTTGCTTTTTTCGAATTGAATTTTGATTTGACATATAGAAGGTCACACAATGTTACCTCGATTCATATTTTATAGCATCTGTAAATCTGTGTGGCATTTATCTGAATATTTCTGTATTATGCACAAGGATTTTGCACACGCCTTTAGATAACGCCACTTTAAAGATTTGTGTCAGCGAAAGGACACTGACATTAATTCTTTAAATTCATTCGTTTTTATGGTAAATTGGGATTTATGCGATTGAATTATAAGTAGAAAGGTATATAACTTATTAACTTAATGAATGCATTGGTTTTTCCAGAATCTGTCTTCAAAAGTGTAGATCAAACAATTACATCATGCTGGGAACATACAAGCTAAAATTGTTTCGCCGAATTTTGATATAGCGTAAAATAATGTCAGTCGAATGCATTTTCCCTGTTATTCCAACCTTAGATCTTGAAGTAAGCTTGAAATTTTTTCTCTGCATTTAGCGAGACATCGACAAGTGAGCAAAAAGTAAAAATGGGAAAATAAATTATAACGATACAGAAGGATGTTTGAAAATACCGGGCCAAAACGACACATCCACAAAATAAATCAATCTCCATAATTCGAAACAGAATATCGTCAAAAGAAATCTTCACTAGTACAAAATTGTGTATTTGTGTGAATGTGTTATAACTATTAAAACATTCTATTTGATAATCATTTAAACATTTACCATGTAAAATCATTCAAATAATCATATTCCATTTAATTCGGATTTAATTGACAATGAACGATTTGTTTTTAAAAACAAAAATGGAAAAACAACCCGAGGAATCAAGAAAAACAACGAACGTAGCAATTTTGCAACTTACATACTCACGTTTGTACATTCAAATAAAAACCACGAGTGACTTACATCACATTTTCCAGAAGTTGCTTATACATCATAGTAAGTTCAAGACGGCTTTTAGAACCGGTTGAGCGGAAATCATTGTATATATAATATATATAGCGGCCTCAAATAAAAACGCAACACCTGATATTTATACTTAAGAAATCTGTGTCGAGTTACAAAGGCTTTTTGCTAAATTACTAAGCAAAGTGTTGGTAAATTGTGTTAAATCTATGTTTTTTCAATCCACGCTTTAAAATTTGTCAAAGAATCAAGGTCAAAATCGGAACACCCAGACATTGAAATCAAACTGACGAAAAATTGCCTCGTACCATAACTTTTGAAAGTGAACATATTCTGTGAATACATGTATTGTATTCTAGCGTAGATTTTGATTTATTTCGACCTTTCCTTGAATTTCGACATTTCATTTCTGGCATGACAGGTGAAGCATATAAAGTTCTTTATTTATGTTTGTCTTGTCTTTTTTTTCTTGTGCAGTTTCTGGGTAGATTGTGGCAAGTAACTGTATTTTTTCAGCCATTGTAGGTGTTTCCTGTTATCCTTTTAATTAAAAAGAAAGATGTTTATACCCTGAATATACCCTGTGAAGGTT
The DNA here is from genome assembly GCA_002080025.1 of Modiolus philippinarum. Classification (NCBI taxonomy): domain Eukaryota; kingdom Metazoa; phylum Mollusca; class Bivalvia; order Mytilida; family Modiolidae; genus Modiolus; species Modiolus philippinarum. The sequence continues at coordinate 23,330 of MJUU01036010.1, forward strand.
ATTTAAATGTTTTTGTTCACGGAGTTGTATCTTATACTGGATTATGAGACTTAAATATTGGTATATGTGTAAAAGGTAATAGAGAACATTTTAGCAATAGGGTAGAAAAAGGAAAGCCAAAATAATCTAAGGAAAGAGGTATTCATTAGGGAGGTCGTCTACGGAAAGGTATTAGGGACATGATAAATGTTTACAAAGATAGAATTTCGACTTTTAAAAACTCAAAATTTCTACTGTAAAATCAAAGTGTCGACTTTGGATCAAAGTGTTGTCCTCTCTATACTCACAATTTTGATGTTTTTTAAACCCAAATTTTCGATTATTTTGAACTTTAAATTTCGCCTTTATCAAACTCAAAATTTTTACATTAAAGTTAAAATTTCGACAATTTCGACTTCATAAAAAGTCAAAATTTTAACTTGTAAAAACTCGAAATTTCGACTATTAAAACTCGAAATTTCGTGTTTTCAAATTGAAATTTTGACCTTTTAACTTAAAATTTCTACTTTTGTTTACTCGAAATTTTGATTTTTGAAAGCTAAACATTTCTTCTAAAAATTTAAAGTCGAAATTTGGACTTCAGATTCTAAAGTTTGTTTATAAAATCGAAATTTTAAAATTAAAAAAGTGAAAATTTTGAATATTTCGAGTTATTAAAAGTTAAACTTTGACTTTTGAAAAGTGGAAATTTCAAGATTTTAAAGTCAAAATTTCGAAATTCGAAATTTAGAGTTTGAAAAAGTCGAAATTTTGATTTAAAAAAGATTTCAAAAGTCGAAAAAATGATTTTTTTTTTTGCAAATGTCCATAATATGCTTCCGTATTAATCCGTCGATTTTAACAATGTGTTTCTATTATTCTAATGCTAAAACTAATTACTTTATCAAAAACATTAAAAATGAAATAATACATGTCACAATTTGCTTTCATATCTCTCTCAAAAGAGAATTACATATAGATTACACGATAAGACTAAGTACATTGCCATATTTTATTCATTCGATATAGTTAAATTTTAATTTTTCACTTGCAGGGACTAAATTTTTTTAATTCAACTATCGAAAAAGGAAAAAATATAAAATATGGCAATAATCGGGAAAAGGTGGTGTAATCTTTATTCTCCAATGTTAAATGATAAATCCTGAAAATAGTATTCCAATTACATTTGGCTGGAAATAGAACAGGGCTTTATTAAACATATGTTGAAAATGTAAATTTATCGGACCGCTTCGAAAAATATTAAATTCTACATGTCATTAGAAAAATCGCTTCGCATCAGTCGATGATAATTAAACAAGATCGCAAGCTTCGGCCTCAGAAGGATTTAAACATATTATCAAACATTGTTAGGATTGTTAGGATTGGCAGAGTTAACGAAAAGCTAGGAAAAACTGTTTGTTCAATAAAATTAATAAATAATGAAAGGAATTTGCACAAACTATAAAACATATGTTACCTGCTTTTGCGCAAAACATAACTTCATCCGAGTTATCTCCACAATCATCCTTACCATCACAGACTTTTAAAGCATCTACACATTGTTTATTATTACAGACCAATTGTCCACTTTTACATTTAGGGGGTTCTACAGATAAAAGTATACGTACTTGGCTAAGATGTACATTTTGATATGGATTAACATTTGAATGAGGCATTATTGTTTAAAAAAAATTCTGTTTTATGTATGTGCAGTACTTCTAGAGGCTGTGGAAAAAGATTTTCTCATATCTTGCATTAGTAAAATCATTGAAAAACAAAAACAAAAAAGCAAGAAATACAAAATACAAAAGAGATTTGATTATTCTACACCTTAGTACATTACGAAACGTTGGAATAATGCAAATGCGGCGTCTGGTCAGATACTCTGGCAACTCAAGTGATTTCTTGTAAAATGGTAGCTTATGGTTTCATGTTCATTTACTCCATATCCTTTCGTAAAATATTTAATACAGGAGTTTGTCTTTTGTTGCAGTGTGGAGTTGGTTAAGCAATTCCCCACGGTAGAGATGTATGCTCTTTATCTTTCTTAGATATGGTGTACTTGTACATGAGATAATATCTCATGTGTACACTTTGTTCAATTACTATTATCTATTTTTTTTTAATTCCTAAACCTAAGGACTAAATTCATCCATCGTAGTACTGTCCTTAGCTATATTTAATATTACTGAGTATTCAGATTTCGTTTGGTTTTATGCATTTTAAACATGTTTGAAATTATGGATTTCCCTTGTTTGGGTTCTAGTGCTGCTGATGAGGACTTAATTTCCGAAATGGCCATACAGCTCATTAAAATTATTGCAGTTGGAGTAAACATATGTATTATGGTCTCATGTTCATTTACTCCATATCCTTTCGTAAAATATTCCTAATTCAGATTGTATAAGGAATAAAAGCGCTTGGTGGAACTGTTGATTTTAAACCTTTGTTGAAATTGGAGAAGCAAATAAACAATAAAGAAGGAGAATATTTTTCTTTTTGATATTTAATTGCTTAATTGTTAGTTGCAAGTGTACTGTTGTTGTTAACGTGCAGGGACATTTTTATTTCACAATCACAAAGTGAAAAATACCATCGAGATCTTATAAGGTAATATTATACTTTTCGGTTTGGTAGTTTTTATAAATGTGATTTCTCAACCCCATTTTGAAAATCTAAATTTAACCGCTGCAACCTTGTAATACCCCGCTAGTAATGTTGTACAATATCTGATTCGATTCACATAATTTCATATTATTATTTACATGTTGCATATTCTAAAAGGACACTCTAGATCTAGATTTTATAAAATATTAATAAAACAAAGTTGGAAGAGTACATTTATTTTCTGACAACATGAATCCTGACATAATGCTATGAACATCAAGGTATTAAAGATGAAAGGATATGAAGTAAATGCAAATGGGACAAAGTAAGTGAGAACCGAACCGTCAATCCAAAACGAATAATCTAAGGACAATGTCAACATCGGAAACAACAAAGAAACAGAGACACAACATGAGTACGGCACATAAAGGAAAAATGAAGACACACAAAGTCTCTTCAAATACATGGTAACACTAATCAATGGAACAAGGCTTTCATTATTGTTCTTCATCTGAATAATTTTTTTTTCTGAAAGAGTTACCTCCAGTTTGCAATCTTGTCCGAAAATGTTGCTACACAAGCTAAAAAAAGGGATAATTTTATAACAATCACTACATATGAAAAAGAAAGGAAATGGGGTAAATGTCAGGTCGTCAACATCCCATCTCCTAGTTAAAACGACAGTGCATTTTTCTTTGAAATAAATCAAAACAGGTGCCACGCGTGAATAAGATCGTACTTACCCTTTCACCTGATGATACCTCTAGTTTTGAAGGGGTTCACACTGCTGGTGATTTAGTTTGTAGCGTTCATGTTCATTTTTTTTTTATTTTTTGTCTCAGTGGTTGCTAAGGGTGTATTCTCCTGAGGTTTCAGATTCGTTTAAACCTCGTTTATGAATAATTCTTAAAGACTGCCTGATGAGTGAATTTTTGTTAATTGATTTACATAATGTAATGACCATCCAAAATGGTGTCAAAAAATTATGTACCCAGTTTTCTAGAAATGAAAACTTTATAAATACTTGACCAAAATTGACCATTGATCACAGTTAGATATAACCTATTTTGGGGTAGGGGTAATAAAAATCCTTTTTAAAGAAAAAATATGAATGTAATTGTATGATTTCCTTTTTAAGTTCTGAAAGATATGATTGTCCAACTTTTTAAAACAGAAATGGTGAGTTATGACTGTTTAGTTGATAAATTTTTTTTTAAGTTTCCATTTTTAAAGATTTTACGATGATTGAATATGCCCACGCAAATTATCAACATTTTCTTACAAAACTTCTATATCATCAAGGACGTTTGCTTTTTATTAGTGACATTTTTCCAGATTAACGAGATCTAACAATATGAAAAAATTGACAGAATACTTGATGGTAGAAATCGATATTTTTACCAAAACTTGCCCCAAAATAGGCCAGAATTGATGAAATTTGTGCAAGACCGAAACATAGTTTTTTTTTCATATGATGATATCACAAAAAATGCACACGTACATATGGTTTTTTCTTCAAATACGATTTTTCAGGGTTTTACCATTCTAAAATCTAGGTTGTGGGAAAACTTGATGAATGAAAATTTTGGCCCGTCAGGAGAATATATCCTTAAAAACGAATTGAAGTGGTGTCTGGATTTTGATTTTTTTATATCCCCGTTTTCCAGTCGTTTACCGATTAATTCTTTATAATATTAACACAGACCGAAACTTCAAATTTTTCCACAAGGGACCAGATATTTATTTTAGAACTTTTTTGATGATCGTATGAGACGGAATTTTTTTTAACCTTGATTGATAAGGCATTCACGCAGAATATTATGTCTAATAAGAAAGTCTGTGTGATATTTGCTAGCTCTTGCGTAACGAATCAGCTGTGAAGCATATATACTCCTTAAGCAGAAGAAGCTGGAATAATACTGTACATGTGAGGGAAATTAATAATTTTGAAATTAAAATCGTCACTTTTGTCGTAAATTTTAGTACTGAGATGACCATTTTCGTAAGAAAATAACATAATTTTGATAGTCAGGCAATAGCTTATTCCAATAGATAGTTCGTATATATTTACACGGAACAATGCTCCGACACTATTTTTCACCAATTATTTCACATCAATCACTTCACACCTGAAGAAGGAAAACAAATTGGAAGACAATTTTGCGTATTTACTCTGTCATACTCACAAATTTAATATCAGTTATTTTTATACGAATTTGACAAAATTGTCTTTTTTCATAATAGTTTAATATGATCTTATGCAGTCGTGTAAATTAGTTAGGCTAATATTTTCTGAATAAATTTCGAAATTTTCTGGGGGTAAAATCTGAGCTTTACGGTCGAAAAACAAAAGCATTGTCAGAGCGCAGACGCAGACTTAATATTTTGTTATTCTAAAATTTGATATATAACATGCATTGATGTATTAGGGGAAATTCTAAAATCATAAATCCGACATCACGGCAATTCACAGCAACACGAATTGAGACATTATGACAAAGACAAAACAAATAAACGAAAATGAACAAGAACGCCACAAAACTAAAGCCCTAGCAGTGTGAACCCCTATAAAAACTGAGGTATCATCAGGTGCTCCGGAAGGGTAAGCTCCGGACGGGTAAGCATGATATTCTCCACGCGTGGAGTATGAGGATTACTATGTTGTATCTTAATATCTTCATAATGTTGCAAATATCCACTGATGCGCCGTCAGAAATTTCAATTAATTTCCGACAGTAAATTTTAAGATTTTCTCCCCTAGATCCTAAAATGCAGTATTATCATCTCCAAAATTTTCCATAAATGAGTATTAAAAACATAAAAACTTAATGTTAAATAGATGCACTACGAAATGCACGTCTTAATAAAATAACTAATATTGCATTTACTGTTACAAGTCTTGAATTTATTGTGGGCCGCCTCTTCAACAAGTTTAAATTAAGATTATTCAATAACAAAAATTCTAATTAGTATCTCTCGCGTTCAAACCTCTGCCCTCATCTTATGCTGGTTTTCCATCTAGATTATATTCAGTTATTTGTTCTCTATCATCTTTTATACATCTTTTGATTTATGGTCTACTAAACGTTTTGTACTGAGGATACACAAGTCGAAATTGCAATCAGCAAAATCTAATTGAACATGTACTTTGGTATTGAGTTTTTATCAATAATTCCTATTGTTGTTGCAACGTCAAATTTTATTGGTAAACGTCAGAAAAAACAAAGAGGTTATTTTCTCGATGAACGCTTCTTGTCCAATTAATACGCTCCTAGAAAAATACAATATTATTGACGCCAAATTCACTGACAACATCATTCCAAGTTCAAAGGATTGAAAGTTTAAGAAAGAAAAATAATATTGGAGGAGTTTATGGATGTGTAAACGCGGCCTCCCACTCATAAACTTTACATCAAGTCCTTCTAACTTTATTCGGTTTGTGAGTGAGTCGGCAGGGTTTACATATCGATAAACTCCTGAAAACTACTTATGAAACATTTGCCTGAATCATGCATGTTGTTTCTGTTTCATACTGTCAGTTTACCATTTGCTCTTGTTTCTTCTTCCTCTTCTAACATCCTTTCTAATTGATCTCCCCCATCCTCAGCAGGAAGAGGTACTAATCTTTCCACTGAAAAATAAAGGGTTTTTTTGTTATTGTAAAGAGTGTTGATTGGTTAAGCACTGTCTGAGCACAAACTTTGTTATGGGACTATCTTTTTATTGTTTTTACTATATGATAGTTTATAACAATATCTTTCATGCAAATGGTCTTATCACTTTCAAATACTTTTGGATTTTCATGTCATTTATATATTTAGAACAGTATACATTTTGTTGTTACTGGAGTTGTGAGAGTTTAAATTTAAAGAGTTTACTTATTTTGTATTTGTTTGTTGTTTTTTTTCTATACACGTTATATTTACTTGCTGTTTTCCCGGTATTATTCTATACCTAATATATCCCTCTAGGGTTAATTGGTTTTCATTTTATATCCTTTAGGTTGTTTGTTCTCTATAATATTTTACAAATGTCAGGATTATATGGGCTTTCAAATGGTCAGATGTNTAGAAAAATCGCTTCACATCAGTCGATGATAATTAAACAAGATCGCAAGCTTCGGCCTCAGAAGGATTTAAACATATTATCAAACATTGTTAGGATTGTTAGGATTGGCAGAGTTAACGAAAAGCTAGTAAAAACTGTTTGTTTAATACAATTATTAAAATCATGAAAGGAATTTGCACAAACTATAAAACATATGTTACCTGCTTTTGCGCAAAACATAACTTCATCCGAGTTATCTCCACAATCATCCTTACCGTCACAGACTTTTAAAGCATCTACACATTGTTTATTATTACAGACCAATTGTCCACTTTTACATTTGGGGGGTTCTACAGATAAAAGTATACGTATTTGGCTAAGATGTACATTTTGATATGGAGTAACATTTGATTGAGGCATTATTGTTTTAAAAAATTCCGTTTTTTTATGTATGTGCAGTACTTCTAGAGGCTGTGGAAAAAGCCTTTCTCATATCTTGCATTAGTAAAATCATTGAAAAACAAAAAGAAAAAAGCAAGAAATACAAAATACAAATACAAAAGAGATTTGATTATTCTACACCTTAGTACATTACGAAATTTTGGAATAATGCAAATGCGGCGTCTGGTCAGTTACTCTGGCAACTCAAGTGATTTCTTGTAAAATGGTAGCTTATGGTTTCATGTTCATTTACTCCATATTCTTTCGTAAAATATTTAATACAGGAGTTCGTCTTTTATTGCAGTGTGGAGTTGGTTAAGCAATTCCCCATGGTAGAGATGTATGCTCTTTATCTTTCTTAGATATGGTGTACTTGTACATGAGATAATATCTCATGTGTACACTTTGTTCAATTACTATTATCTATTTTTTTTAAATTCTAAAACCTGAGGACTAACTCCATCCATCGTAGTATTGTCCTCAGCTATATTTAATATTACTGAGTATTCAGATTTCGTTTGGTTTTATGCATTTTAAACATTTTTTGAAATTATGGATTTCCCTTGTTTGGGTTCTAATGCTGCTGATGAGGACTTAATTTCCGAAATGGCCATACAGCTAATTAAAATTATTGCAGTTGGAGTAAACATATGTATTATGGTCTCATGTTCATTTACTCCATATCCTTTCGTAAAATATTCCTAATTCAGATTGCATAAGGAATAAAAGCGCTTGGTGGAACTGTTGATTTCAAACCTTTGTTGAAATTAGAGAAGCAAATATGCAATAAAGAAGGAGAATATTTTTCTTTTTGATATTTAATTGCCTAATTGTTAGTTGCAAGTGTACTGTTGTTGTAAACATGCAGGGACATTTTTATTTCACAATCACAAAGTGAAAAAGACCATCGAAATCTTATAAGGTAATGTTATACTTTTCGGTTTGGCAGTTTTTATAAATGTGATTTCTCAGTTATGTTGGCAACCCCATTTTGAAAATCTAAATTTAACCGCTGTAACCTTGTAATACCCCGGCAGTAATGTTGTACAATATCTGATTCGATTCACATAATTTCATATTATTTTTTACATGTTGCATATTCTAAAAGGACACTCTAGATCTAGATTTTATGAAATATGAATAAAACAAAGTTGGAAGAGTACATTAATTTTCTGACAACATGAATCCTGACATAATGTTATGAACATCAAGGTATTAAAGATGAAAGGATATGAAGTAAATGCAAATGAGACAAAGTAAGTGAGCACCGAATCGTCAATCCAAAACGAATAATCTGAGGACAATGTCAACATCGGAAACAACAAAGAAACAGAGACACAACATGAGTACGGCACATAAAGGAAAATGTTGCTACACAAGCTACAAAAAAGGATAATTTTATAACAATCACTACATAAGAATAAGAAAGGAAATGTTGTAAATGTCAGGTCGTCAACATCCCATCTCCTAGTTAAAACGACAGTGCATTTTTCTTTGAAATAAATCAAAACAGGTGTCACGCGTGAATAAGATCATACTTACCCTTTCACCTGATGATACCTCTAGTTTTGAAAGGGTTCACACTGCTGGCGCGTTAGTTTGTAGCGTTCATGTTCATTTTTGTTTATTTTTTTGTCTCAGTGGTTGCTAAGGGTGTATTCTCCTGAGGTTTCAGATTTGTTTAAACCTCGTTTATGAATAATTCTTAAAGGCTGCCAGATGAGTGAATTTTTGTTAATTGATTTACATAATGTAATGACCATCCAAAATGGTGTCAAAAAATTATGTACCCAGTTTTCTAGAAATGAAGACTTTATAAATACTTGACCAAAATTGACCATTGATCAGAGTCAGATATAACCTATTTTGGGGTAGGGGTAATAAAAATCGTTTTTAAAGAAAAAGTATGAATGTTATTGTATGATTTCCTTTTTAAGTTCTGAGAGATTAATTGTCCAACTTTTTAAAACATAAATGGTGAGTTTTGACTGTTTAGTTGATAGAAATTTTTTAAGTATGAAAAAGAAAGGAAATGGGGTAAATGTCAAGGAGATAACATCCCATATCCAGGTTAAAACGACAAAAAACAAAACATCTAGGGGTCACCATATGGTCTTTAACACAGTGAGGAACCTCACACAATATAGTAAGCCCTAAATGGCCCCGAAAAGGTAAAAAAGTGAATAAATCAATGGAAACAAACCACATCCAATAACTCAAATATCAAGAAACTAAATTTTATAAGAAGACAAGGACAAGCCAATGACCAACATATTCCTGACTTGGGACAGGCGCAAAAATTGCGGTGGGGTTAAACTCGTTTTATTGGATCCAAACCCTCCCCTATGTGTGGTGAATGGCTAAAAATAAATACACAAAAAGACTCACAGTAAAAATCAAACAAGAAAAAAGGCCAACTTATCAAGACGAGTACCCTTACAATGAAGTACATAAAACATGAAGACAATACACACAGGTACTGTCCGGACAAATGCTCGCAGTTACTGACAGCTAGCTAAGGACATAATTTCCGTTGACTATGATATCAAGCCTTTTTACATATGCAATTTCAATTGAAATACTTCTAAATAGATTTGGTATAACAACATCATCAATTATGAAAGAAGAACATGATATTGTGCAATGCCAAATACTGCCAATATGAAAAATTGTTTAAATTTAGTTATGGTGTAAAGCATTTAGGAGATGATCAATTAAGTTTCCATTTTTAAAGATTTTACGATGATTGAATATGACCACGCAAAATATCAACATCTTCTTACAAAACTTCTATATCATCAAGGACGTTTACTTTTTATTAGTAACATTTCTCCAGATTAACGAGATCTAACAATATGACAAATTTGAAAGAATATTTGATGGTAGAAATCGATATTTTTACCAAAACTTGCCCCAAAATAGGCCAGAATTGATAAAATTTGTGCAGGACCGAAAAATAGTTTTTTTCATATGATGATATCACAAAAAATGCACACGTACATATGGTTTTTTTCTTCAATTACGATTTTTCAGGGTTTTACCATTCTAAAAATTTAGGTTGTGGGAAAACTTGATGAATGAAAATTTTGGCCCGTCAGGAGAATACATCCTTAAAAACAAATTGAAGTGGTGTCTTTATTTTGAGTTTTTGATATCCCCGTTTTCCAGTCGTTTACCGATTAATTCTCTATAATATTAACATAGACCGAAACTTCAAATTTTTCCACAAGGGACCAGATATTTATTTTAGAACTTGTTTGATGATCGTATGAGACGGAATTTTTTTTTAAACTTGATTTATAAGGCATTCACGCAGATAATTATGTCTAATAAGAAAGTCTGTATAATATTTGCTAGCTCTTGCGTAATGAATCAGCTGTGAAGCATATATACTCCTTAAGCAGAAGAAGCTGGAATAAAACTGTCCATGTGAGGGAAATTAATAATTTTGAAATTAAAATCGTCACTTTTGTCCTAAATTTTAGTACTGATATGACCATTTTCGTAAGAAAATAACATAATTTTGATAGTCGGGCAATAGCTTATTCCAATAGATAGTTCGTATATATTTACACGGAACAATGCTCCGACACTATTTTTCACCAATCATTTCACATCAATCACTTCACACGTGAATAAGGAAAACAAATTGGAAGACAATTTTGCGTATTTACTCTGTCATACTGACATATTTAATATCAGTTATTTTTATACGAATTTAACAAAATTGTCTTTTTTCAATGGCAGACTACAACATTTTTTTTCTGCATTAAATTATGGTCTCGTCTTGTATAGCAAAATTATTGCTTAGTACACTCTAAGAAGAAAAAAAGATTTGAAAATTCGAAAAACTGTTTTTTTCAAATGTCCAAAATAGTTTAATATGATCTTATGCAGTCGTGTTAATTAGTTAGGCTAATATTTTCTGAATAAATTTCGAAATTTTCTGGGGGTAAAATCTGAGCTTTACGGTCGAAAAACAAAAGCATTGTCAGAGCGCAGACGCAGATTTAATATTTTGTTTTTCTAAAATTTGATATATAACATGCATTGATTTATTAGTATACATCGGCAAACGAATAGCGAAGCAAGAAAAGGAAAGGGGGGATTCTAAAATCATAAATCCGACATCACTGCAATTCACAGCAACACGAATTGAGACATTATGACAAAGACAAAACAAATAAACGAAAATGAACAAGAACGCCACAAAACTAAAGCCCAAGCAGTGTGAACCCCTATAAAAAACTGAGGTATCATCAGGTGCTCCGGAAGGGTAAGCATGATATTCTCCACGCGTGGAGTATGAGGATAACTATGCTGTATCTTTTGTGAGTGAGTCGGCAGGGTTTGCATATCGATAAACTCCTGAAAACTACTTATGAAACATTTGCCTGAACCATACATGTTGTTTCTGTTTCATACTATCAGTTTACCATTTGCTCTTGTTTCTTCTTCCTCTTCTAACATCCTTTCTAATTGATCTCCCCCATCTTCAGCAGGAAGAGGTACTAATCTTTCCACTGAAAAATAAGGGGTTTTTTTTTGTTATTGTAAAGAGTGTTAATTGGTTAAGCACTGTCTGAGCACAAACTTTGTTATGGGGCAATCTTTTATTGTTTTTACATTCCTACACAACAACTTACTATATGATAGTTTATAACAATATCTTTCATGCAAATGGTCTTATCACTTTCAAATACTTTTGGATTTTCATGTCATTTCTATATTTAGAACAGTATACATTTCGTTGTTACTGGAGTTGTGAGAGTTTAAATTTAAAGAGTTTACTTATTTTGTATTTGTTTGTTGTTTTTTTCTATACACGTTATATTTACTTGCTGTTTTTTCGGTATTATTCTATACCTAATATATCCCTCTAGGGTTAATTGGTTTTCATTTTATATCCTTTAGGTTGTTTGTTCTCTATAATATTTTACAAATGTCAGGATTATATGGGCTTTCAAATGGTCAGATGTGATCTGCACTGAAGACACTTAACTTGTCGAAATGACCATATGCAGAAATTAAATTCACAGTAACTTCGGTATCTTGTTATTTGAAAGAACCTGTGTTAACCAAGTGTAATCCATTTGCTTCTACCGAGGAATACACATATATAGTTATTTACAGCTAATATCGCCTGTACTAAGGACTAGTATTGAATTATTACAGTTTGTTGGTTTAGTGAAAAATGAACGGAAAATGTATGTCAGACACATGTAAGTATAACTATTTGAATGTGATTGTGGCGTATGATGGTATGAGCAGTCTAGAAGATAGAAGCGTAGGGAATTGATTAATGTTGTCGCCTTATTAAGTTTCGATAAATAAATCTTTTCAGAGTCTGAAGATGATAACTATGCAAGATGTTTTCCGAAAAAAAAGATCCTGTAACTTACCAAAAAACAAATACAATGTACAAGTATAGTTTAACAAACGTGAAAAAAAATGTGCATGCACAACAAGAGTGTAAGAAACAAATAACTTTAAAGTCTAAGCATTATTAAACAACGTTAATCCTATAAATTCTAAAAATCTTGAAATAAATCTTGCTTGAATAAAAGCAAACCGTTTCAACACAGGCCATGACAAAATGAGCGGGTTCCATTTGTCAAAGATAATCGTCAAGATATTGAATAGCAGTATACAAAGGTTAGAGTACAAAAGAAATGGATAGCTTTATACATAAAATTATTCATACGATATTACCAATCTTAATAACTGTTTCATTACAAAACGTGTATTTAAAGGGAATCACTTTGTTAACATACTATATGCTTTCGAAATATTTTGTAATTCTTCCTCACTGGAAAACTCTGAACTGATGGAGCTAAAATTTTTAAACTAATAGTACCTTCTGTAACATCGTCGTCTCCTTTTTCCTCTAAATCCGGCTGTTCATCCTCATCTACAGGTTCTTCGATATCCCGTTCATCTAAATCTCCTTCATATCCTTTCTCTTCTACGTCCGGCTGCACATCGCCATCCACAGGTTCTTCGATATCCCGTTCAGCTAAATCTTCTTCATATCCTTTCTCTTCTACATCCGGCTGCACATCCTCATCCACAGGTTCTTCTTCCATATCCCGTTCATCTAAATTTCCTTCATATCCTTTCTCTTCTACGTCCGGCTGCACATCCTCATCAACAGGTTCTTCTTCGATACCCCTTTCATCTAAATCTCCGTCGTCTTCCATATATCGTTCTCCTACATCAGATTCATCTTCTTCCTCAGGGACTTCTTCCCCTAATACCCGTTCTTCAATTACTTCTTCTTCAGGCTCATCTCCCTCCGCGGAATCACGTGCTTCCAGCATTCTTTCCTCTTCTTCTTCTTCCAACTCTCCTTCCTCTGGGCTTTCCCTATCCTCCATATATTGATCTTCCAGTTCTCTGGCTATAAAAATATGATTGCATTACATGCATTCACGTGTAAATATAATATAATAGGAAAGAAGCATTAGTTGGATGTTGTTTATATATGTTTTAACACATATTTCGGTTTATGGTCTTCCAGATGTTTTGATTTGATCTGCACCGAAGGGACATGAAGAAATGGCTATACGCAGAAACAAAAATACATGTATATAGTAACTTCTGTATTTTGTTATGTCTAGTATCTTTTCTTGGTATCTAATGCATAGACAATCTCAACATGCATTGCAATTCTTGTAAATATAAATTCCAAAGTGTTCATTTAATAAACTCTATGTCGCAGCAATGTCTGTAAGAAGCAATCTATGCTCCTGTATAATCTTATGCTTTTACTTTGAAAGCAAATTGTATTATTGTTTTCACAGCGCTTATTCTTGATCTCTAACTTCACTTATATCTCATCCTAGATCACCGGTTTGTCCAATGCTTAATATTTATCCCTATTTACATATTGTTTCAGTAAGGATATCAATCACATATGGATGATCGCTACTAGTGTGTTATTCAAATTTCTTTCGATCTTTTACTCACATTTAACGACCATCTTAAATCAACTGTAACCTTGGAACTTGATTAAATGAAGATGTTTATTCACGTTTTATTTCGACTATATTAATAATTTACTTCTCTGTCCGATTAAGTTTCTGCACAGCGCATTTCGACAACTTATGTCTCTTCAGTGCAGATAAAATCTTAACGTTTAGCAGACCATAAACTCAAAGATGGTTGAAACTTATTTAGAACAAATAACCAATATGATCTAAATGTATAGCCAAAATGCTTTTTTCAGTTATGGTAAAAACTGATCAAATCATTTCTTTAACATTTTCTACTAATTTTTCACACTTATCTAAAATTTCTTGTGCATACATTTTTGCATCAAATTAAGCCATGAACCATATGTTATGAAATGTTCATCGAGTCAATTGTAAGAAAACATGGCATAATAAAATAGTGAGATTTGGGCACTAAAATAGAGTGTTGAGAATAATATTTGGAAGTATTATAGTGTATCTATAAGAGATATTCTCTCAAGAACAGGTATAACATAATTGGAATAAACAGAAAGCATGTAAAGCAAAATTTTGTCCTGTGAAATAATGTCCATCTGGACAAAATTTCATAGAAATAGGTTATGAAATTGTGTCCCTGCCTATGAAAACTTGTCCAGGAAAAAAGACATTTTTCTATATGAAATTTTGTCCTTTAAGACATTATTTCATGGGAAGGTATCATGGAATTATGTCCAGATGGAAGGGAGATTATTAAAAGTTTTGTGGAGAACAATATTTCATGCTATGAAATTCTGAACATTAAATGTAAACAATGTTTTAAATCATTATAGTGTCTTAAATTTAAAAATCACAGCATTGTTGAAGAATTAATAATAATAAATATGGTAAAAGTAGTATCAAGAATTTATTTATAAGGAATGGAAAATAAACAATCATTTGATAAGTAGAAAAAGAGTGAAGAACATGAAGAATGCCCCGTGGTATGGTGTCTGTATGACACATTTGATGCTTATGCAAGATTCAAGTTGAATCAGGCTAATATGGCCAAGCAAATAAATATTGTTTTTGTTAAAATATACAAAAATTAGTAGTCTTATCAAATCATCTGCTTGATTAAGATACTTTTTAACGTAAAACTTTTATTAGTACAAACATTTTGTCCGTATGTAGACTCTTGGGAAAAGCAAACAGGTAAAAGGAAGGACGAATGGAAAGGAATCAAACAGTAAGTCCCCTACTTTTGGTAGATGGTGTATAAAATAGAGCAAAGGGATAGCCTCCTACATGCTGAAAAAGAATTTATTTGATCAGCCATTTGGTAACCCAATCGTGTATCTTGTGCTGGTTATTTACAATGTAACCATTACATTTTATTTGGTGAACTCCATTTCAATATGACATTGTGTTCATCATTGTACATGGCTAAATTTTATTATGAAATAAAGTTAATGAATGGTGAACATTTTTTCACAGCGAAGGACATTATTCCCGGTTTCCATGGAAATCGGGTACTAGAATGGTTCGCTGCAAGCATGTCTGCAGAAACGAAAACAAAGCTGGCTCATTAGTCAGAAGTTCCCGCGTAATACTGGTGCTAAATAATGTGCGTCGTCTCCGTAATCCCGCTGATTTGCACATCGATATAAACCATTCGAGGATACATTGGAAAAACTTGAATTTAACTATAAACTAATTGCCTCATATATGTTTACATTGTCATTGCCTTCAATGTAATCAGTTTGCGAAATACAACCAAGAACAAGTAAGGGACGACAAATACCCAAACTAGCTATATTGGAGTCAACTGGTATAGGGAAAGGCAATCGTTTCTTTATTCCCGGTTGCCATGGTAGCTTTAGGAATCCGTCAATCTGTATTTTAAAAAGGTCGGAATCTGATCCGATCAGCAGATTTCCTCTGGTATTATCTATCCTGAGGGCTTCCGATATGGGAAATGTGCATAATTTTATATCTACGGTTCCGAACACTAAAGAAACTGTTTTGTCGCAGCTTTAAACCAACGATTGTTTGAATATTTCATAAAATATCGTTTAACAGGTTAAAATTTAATATTTTGATATAAAGCATTTTTACAGTTTATAAATGTATCCATACACACGGGTATGGATTCGTTGCTCTTAGGGATGCCAGTATATTTGTAAAACTAATTGTTGTATATATTTATCAATAAAATGTAGACAATACAGTACAACGAGGTGAGCTTAGCAGGATGTAGTACATTTTATCCCAGATTGAACAATCACTCCAGTTATTTAATTCTTTGTTACATATATATATGCCCAATAAATGTATTGATGGCTATAAACCGGGAAGCTTTTTAAAAANAACATTCGTAGTTTAGTCTTTGTAAATAGGTTTTGTTTGATTGTTTCTACTTTTTTTATTGTGTTTTGAAGAAGAGAAGGACAGGTCTCGAAATATCAACTGTAATTTTGTGTGCTATTTACTTTGTTCATTTTGAAGTTTATATATATATATATATATATATATGCCCAATAAATGTATTGATGGCTATGAACCGGGAAGCTTTTTAAAAAAAGCTTAACTTGTATCATAATGAAATTGTGTCCTGCACAAAATTTCATTATGGAATTGTGTTCTTCGACATTATTTCAAATGACATTTTGTCCTTTTGGACATTATTTCACAGAGGACAAAATTTTATGTTACAAGCATACATATGTCTTTTTAAGGACTCTAGACTGCAGGAGAGACAAACTCGCTATGATACCCTCAACAATGAGCCTTGTTCGCATCTCATAATCAGATGGTCAGATCACCAAGTCCCAACCAACAGTTTGAGAAGAGTTCATTTCAAATTGTTTAACATACATGTAATATTCACAGAAAGAAAACACTCAGCCATTGTTATTTTTTATATTTTTTATGCATTCAAGAATTAAGTCAAAATCAAAATGTCATCAAAATACTAACAAGAACATTATTCGTGGTCGATTGAAGTTAAATTTAACTAAGATAACCTTTATGCCGTTTTTGTTTACATTGTATCCGTTAAGTTTTTATTTTGCTTACGGTAATAGACCAGGCAGGCGGGGAAGTGGTTGAAATAGAACAATAGAAATTTAGCTCTCGTTTAAATGAGGTAGAAATGTTACTTTTTGGATTGTTTACCATGGATGCATTATTATAAAAGTTATTTCCAATGAAAAAAATACTTATATTTTTCATTCCTTTATTTTGAATTTATATGAAAACAACATAGATTGCCGCAGGTGAACGCATAGATGCATATACGATGCACAAATTAGCATAAATAACAAAATACCGAGGTAACAATTAATCTATTTTCTGCATATGCGCATTTCGACAACTAATGTCTCATCAGTGCAGATTAAACCAAAACATCATAAATGATCAAGTTAGTGTCTGTCTTTCAAAGTGGATCCCCAAAAAAACCTTCTTTAGATTTTGACCAAAATTTGTATACGGATTGCCAATATCCCTTTTAATCCACGTGCAAATTTTTATATCCGCCCTTTGTAGCGTTTCTCCAGAATAAAAGTTCAAACCCGATCGAATTTTTATCTCCTTTGCATTCATTCTGAGGTTTCTTTCGGGAATCAACTTTGAATAAATAGGAAACTGTCAACAAATCTCTCTAAAAGAATACCAAATAGTAACCACCCTTATATTACACCTCAAATACTAATTAACACGTGTCCGAAAATCTTTAAATTTAACGAAGTGAAAATACTTAAAAGTAATAAATTCACCTTTGATTGCCCCATATATTTATTTCATGGTAAGTACAAATCACTCGCGAGCTAAAAATACAATGAAAAGTCCATTTTCTCCCTACTTAATAACTTGAAAAAGGTGGATCCTGAAAAAGGCCATATGCAGAAATCAATTTCATGTGGTTTATACGATGCATAATTATATATTTATAATACTCCTAAATTTTGTTTCCGCCCATGCCCTCTGAGGGTGGCTAGATTTTTTCCTTTATTATCATAGTTTTGACCATCAGATCAGAGGTGGTTTTAAAACAATGTTTTATGAATTAATCAACGACATATATATATTTCTCATATATCTGTTCCGTAAAGCGGTTGTTGCAGCATAAGAAATTTAGTATGTGAAATGTAAAAGAAATACCGCAAATATTAGAAATTTGATTTTTTTTTTACCGTGGTTGTGTCATCACACGTCTTGTTTATTTGAGGAGATGGCAGGTAAACAAATTTACAGGGGGAGACAATTTTTGTGAACTACTTCCCCGCCTGGGGGTAGGCTTAAATTTCCTCCAAATTTTATTTTCTTTTAATTGCAGTTTGAAATACATATAAATTGATATACTCAAATAATTAATTGAGGGAAAAAAAACATCACCGAAAGATTTTCGATTAAAAGTTCACAGAAATAGCCTACATCTTTGGACTCTTAAATTCTATACAATAATTACCATGAGGCATGTACATATACTATTGCATCTTTTAATAAACATAATTATATTGTGTGTTGATTTGCACCACAAAACAAATTACTATATCAAATATTGCTGAAAACACAGCTTCCTTCATTTTTTACGGGATGAAAGAAAAAGAATAATTTGATTTTCGAAAAATGAAGAATACGGTGCTTCTGAGAAGGTTCTTTTATCACACAAAATAATACATTCTTACATCCGATTGAACAATATTGATTAAAGACTGTTGAGCTTAGGGTGATTCACATTTAAACTATTGGTGGCGCTCAAGGTTGTTTTTATCAATTTAAATCTGGTTTTGCAGTTGTCGAGTTGGAAATGGATAAAAGTTAATAAATTGTTTGTTTTAAGGAAGTATATATTTTTTCAATAGTCTAGGAATCGAGTCATTCTCGAGGCACTCATTTCTTCTTTCAATTACAACAAGAGTTCATATCTCGAAAGTAACCGTTTTAAACCCCCTCCAAACATTTAAATTTCTTTAGAATTTTATAACAATTCACCGTACACAATTTCAAGATAAAATAACTTTTTAATGTTGAACGTCTAGTTTTAGGTTTTTTATGAAGGGAGTGTTATTTCATTACGAGATGAATATCTTAAATTCTATTCACAATAAATAGTTTTACATTTTGTGTTTTATTCACACCAATCATACAAATATATCAGGAGTAATCTCCACCTACCCCAAGTCTACTACCTTAAATGTTTCGAAAAAAAAAGTTTTAAGTAAATAGTATTTAAATAAACAGCTTGCACAGAAAGGTGAACTGGTAATACGCCTTAACACCTCTGAAAATCACGATTAATACAATGATATAAAATCAGTTTTAAATGTTACTTGTGATTGTGACAGAATTTATTCTTCTGAAGACTTTATTCAATTTATAATCCCAATAAAAATACCATAAACCTCCACAAGAAGTCCAATCGATAAATCAGACCAGACATCATGTAATCAGTGTTTGTTGTACAAATATTTAAATTGCATCTCAATGTTTACAACATAAGATTTTTTATGCCATGCAATAACGCTTCTCATTTTCTTATTTTGTAATTATAAGCTAATCTTTTTCTGCTTTTTAAGAATTGGGGTAATAGTATTATTATAGACAGGTTTTTCAAATTGTCTGTCTTAGATAAGAGAATTATCACCAGATGGGGTAATTGTAGATCCGCCATTACAGTCGTGAAAGAAACTCAAACAGCTGGATACTTGTATGATAGTCAATGTAATAAATACACTTATAAATTACCTCTGTTTGATTAATAAATAAATATTTTCACCTAATAAATCTCTTCATATATTTGATACTATTGATATTGAAAGGCAGTAGGTCATTATAATTCTTAATGTATTTGATAAAAAAGGATGCCATAAAAAATATACATTGGGAACACCCTCAATATTACTGCAAAATTAAATAGATTTTTAAGACACTCTTAATGTATTTTTTAGAACTACAAAACTTTTCACTTGTTTAGTGAAAAAAGAAATATTAAGATTTGATGATTTAAAAGATTCCAACTTGATCATTAATTGAAATTATGAGAGATGCCAACTTAAGGTTGAAAATACAAAAAAAAATAAATGAAATAATTTAATATTAATAATCAAATAAAATAATTATGTATTCATTGTCTCCCTACAATAACTTCTCATAAACTATTCCGGTATTTGCAATTATATTGAAATTGTCACATAAAAGAAATGCACAATGCATGTATAAATTCATATATAAATCTACTTAAAATTTCTAAAACATTTTTGTATTGTAAGTAAACTTTCGAATTTGAGAAATTTGGATTTTATCAAAGACGGTAAAAGATGTTTCTGTCTTCACTAAAAGCCCTTCATTGAGTACTAGCAGACATGTGTCTTTTTCTAAAATATTTCAAATTAAGTCAGCACTTGTTCTTTTTAAATTAGATTTTTCTTCATTTACTTAGACGTTTTTATCCATTATTTATCTTCATCTAAATATCTAAGAAGTAACATTTTGTTGATAAATATGTAAATTAAGAAAATGTATTTTCCTTTTCACTGCACATTTGATATTGGAACATAAAAAACAAAAACAAAAAATAGGCAAAAATCAAATAATTTAGTAATTGCGTAAGATTAATATTAAGTTTTGTTTACAGTCTTTGCAATCATATTCTTTGTGAAAAAAAACAAACACATTTTTCTGCCTCTTAATTTCCTCCATAAAGGATGAATGGACCCAATCAACATCCACATTAAAAGACCACTTCTTCTACCCTGCATGGTAATTTACTTTAAATGTGTTATACATGTAATTTGAATTAACACATAATGCAGTTGAGAGAATTTTGCCAAATTCATTCTACTTTTTATTATTATACACGATAAATTTAATCAAAGACATAAAGATACATTTAGGGCTTACTATATGGTGTGAGGTTCCTCACTGTGTTGAAGACCATATGGTGACCCCTAGATGTTTTGTTTTTGGTCGTTTTAACCTGGATATGGGATGTTGTCTCCTTGACATTTACCCCATTTCCTTTCTTTTTCATATATATGTTTCTGAATTCCTTTTATAGATATATTTTATATTTAGTTCAAAACTGTATCATTGTACTTTAAGTTGCCTTTGTCAGTGTCCTAATAATTTGAATGCAGCTACCATGATAACCTAGTCAAAACAACAAAAGAAATAAACAACTAAAGAAGTTACCTAATCCCTAAAAAAGAATATTTTAATTTGTTTAAAAATCTGCTTGTTGAAGACATTGTGTCGTTTTTTTTCTAATCAATAACAAGAAAAATCAAATCTGTCAATTAATTACCTAAAAATATGTAAAATTGTTGGCTTTTGATTAATTTCAATAGTGTTATTTATTTAGAGAATTATCACAGCATGTGCATCTCTTTCACGACTGTAATTGCGGATTGATCACATGACACAATAATGGCAGCCTCCTTGTTATCTAGGTCAGATCTGAATAAACCTGTCTATATCAAAGAGTGAAATATATCTGGCTTTAGAAAAACAGTTATATTTCAGTGATGGATATATCCGTCCATCTGTCTATTTGTCAATCTTTTTTTATGCACTGTTTGGTCAACGTTTTTTAATTCAGCTTGAATACATTGTATTTCGAAGTTTTTTCCAAATTTTGTATAAAGCTTGGAAATGATGAGTTCTAACGTGAAAGCTATTTCCAATTTTTTGTGCCTTTACTATCTCTTTTTCGATTCTTCAATTTACTTATAAGCCACTATGGATGAAAAAAATGTGTCAATTTGGCCTGTTAAACTGAGCATTAGTAAAACTTATATGACATCTGACTTCTCCTATTTGCCAAGTCTCTTGTGTAAATCTCGTAAGTTTGGTCCAAAATTTGATAATAGCTGAATGTGACGTGTAACAATTTCTGGTCCGTTATGCTCCTTCTACATACAAAAACACCGAAATTGCATAAAAAACAGTAAATTTCGGTATGCTGTACACGTGTTTCAAGGAGTAACCTCTCATCAGCAGCATTAAAATCAAATAATGTGGAAAGCCATAATCCAAAAGTAGTCAAAACAGAAGTACTCATTTCCAAAAATATCGAAATAGGAAGCCAAATCCAGTACCAAGGACATCTATCGAGTGCCATACACGAAAGGAAGCCTCAGTATTTTTAAGTAATTTGAATTTGATAAAACAGTAAATTTCGATAACATGCAAGGTAAAATTTTCATGTCAGACAAGTCTGTCTATCGGGCTGGTGAATACCCTCGGGGACCTCTGGTCCACCAGTAGACATCAGACATCAGACCCTCGGGACCTCTGGTCCACCAGCAGACATCTTTGTCGATGATACGACTCTATCAACTATTACATTTATCTTCGAAGTTTTCTTGACTCTTTTTGATGGGATGGATTTCACATTTGTCAGCAGCTCGATAATTACACTCCCGTAGGCACCGTTAATGATAGAGAAGTCAACATTAAAAAGGATAAACTATTTTCAATAATATAGTCGACCGGAAACGGAAACCCACTAAAACATCTGGTTTGGAAATGGAAATTAACTATTTTTTAACTCTTCAATATGTTACGTGATGGTTTGTCCACAGCCTTTTTCATTTTAGTTTCATTTGGATGCACATTTACAGAAATATTTACCAAACGATATAAATTTCTTTCGCGAGGTTTTCTTGAAAAAGTATATGAAGTTGGTTACAAGTTGTTAATAATCCCGTGGTATACATCGAACGTGCCAATACACTATATAATGTTTTGTTATAAGATATTCAATAATCTTGACTCAGATTCTGAAGTGAAATTACCGCCAGAGATATGGTGTTTTACCTTTACACAGAGCACCCCCTTTTCCCGAATTTGAACCCCTGTATTATGTGATACATTGACGTTCAATGCAACGAAAACTTTCTATTATGCTTTATAACATCAAAATGCTTAAATGATTGAGAAATTCAATTGGCAATAGGGTCTCTAAGTCTCGTTCAATTTTAAACCTTCCGGGTACATAATTTGTTCCCGGACGTTGCATTTTTATCAAAAACATATGACGTTTCAACCACAAAGGACGTCATAATGCTGCAACGTCATATTTTGGCGGGACACGTTTTCAAATGGCAATTTTATCGTGAATTCTCGGGTGTAACATGACCAGACTTACAGACCATATCGTTCTGAGATAGCATCAGTGTCTGTTGTTCCGGATTTGTACAACTTACTTCAGTGCAAGTACGTTTATATAAGAAGGTATATATGACGAACAAATTGTAACAAATTTCATTCATTTTGAAAATTACAAACCTATCATAAGGCAACTTTTAATTAATCTTTGAATGGTTAAAGGGCGAAATGCAAAACAACAGTTTTGGTGTTCAGAATTTAAAAATTTAGGCAATGTAGAAAAATGTGTTATTTTCAAAATTAAGTTGAGCCTTTATGTTTCCACCACGTACAACCCCTCGTGCTTGGCGGTTTTGAGGCGAGAGATTCGTAGGACATTCCAGGTTAGTTGTTTATATTTCTTTATCACAGAGGATTTACTACGAAAAGCCTATCGGACGGAATTCCTCTATCATTAATAGAATTAGTAAACTACTTGTCTTTATATATCCAGCCATACTTTCTTCAAACACTTCGAAAGAACATAGAGCAATGCGTCATTTCGGTGATTCAAAAATTGTATTTGAATTGTTTTTCAAAACGACAACATTTTGTCAATGACAGACTTGTTAATAAAGTATGTCTAAAACTATTGTCAAAGTAACTGGCATTGATCATATGTCAACAAATACGGATGAAGCTCACAAATTAAAATCAGTTGCGAAAAGCTGATAATCTGACATAGAAGTTACAGAAGGGGGAAGGCTGCTACAATATAACATGTTCAACACTGCAACTTACTTAGTGTGTGCCAGGAATCTAAAATGTAAGTGGTTGTACGGGTCTTCTATAAGTTTCAGTGTTTACAGTGGATCATGGTCTTCGTCTCTGTTAGCATGGTTCATGTTTACACATGTTGATAGGGACTATTCGCAAATTAACGTACAACGGTTAATGTCTTGTTTAATACTAGATTTACAATGTGTCTTGATTACAAATATATTCCATTTGTATAATTTCATTATCATTGTGTAACCTATCCCCGACTAGTTTGCCAGTGTTTTTTATATTCCACCACATTAAGCGGCAAGAATGTAATACCCACCCTTCGTCTCCGAAACCGATCATAAATTACTATACACTTTAATATGTTTTCTTTGGCGCAAAAGGGAAGTCTCGTTCAATTTTGAGCCATATTGGTCACCTGTTACCAGAGTAATACCATGGATTTGGGTTGAAAATTGGGCACGTGGCGTGGTGTCATCTAATGTTCCATTAAAAGGATGTCTTATTTTTACATATCATTTGACCCAACACTTATTAGAAAACTATGAAAACCTAAGGAACAACTGACCAAAAGTCCTGAGTAGGATCGGCTAACGAATACCGAGGAAAAATAACGAAAGGGGAATTCCAAAATCCAAAATATGGTGGGGTATTCAGGGGCTGAAACCCCTTCCTCATTTGTCGTCGGAAAAATTGTGATTTTCGACCAAGTTTCGGTATAAAACGTCAAACTGTAGCTTGGAACATTCTTGTCTTCCGAGAACCATATTTTTAAGATAAATCCGCTATCAATCTTCAGTCACCCTAGTCTTAAGTAACACCAGCAGACATGAGCGAGATTTTTTTTATCCAGTTGTCATTTCTGTTTCTTTTATATATTTAGATTTTGTGGTCGATTTTGTGTGCTATTTTCAGTGTTCGCTTTTGAATAAAATGTCATTTAAATATAAATTTTATTCGTTTCAGATTAGAAGAGAAAGAAAAGTAGGAGGAAAATTAAATCAGGAAATGTATCAGCCCCATGTGCACAATCGATTTGGGGGGAGCATTACCGGTCCGCCAATATCACAGAACCGACGAGTCCAAAATTCTTAACACCAAACGCCTTAGTTTGATATAAAGTGATGACTAACAAGACATTCTATTACAACATGAATATCTAATAAAACTAAAGGCTCGGAAACTGAGCCCGAATCGCTCACCTGACAAAATGCTTACAGCAGGTGATGAAGTGATCTTTATCCCATGGGATCCTATGTTAAAATATGTTCTGTGCTGGCGGTACCTTTTTTATCAGATTTAAAAAAAAGCAATCTTAGTTTGGCCGAATTTGCTTCAAAAGGTTCACAGCTGATGAAAACGATGTTTTCCTATAGAGGTCCCATTTTCAACAATAAGCATCTACTGACCCAAATATCACCGCCTACTATTAAAGTTATTGAGTTGTGGATATTTACTGATTTTTTTTAATGAAAGTCATTAATGTTGGCCAAGATTATTGTATGGATAGTGCGTACTACCTAAGATGGGTCTACTGACCAAATACTATTCACCTACCAGTTCTAGTTGCCGAGATAACTTAACGCTAATACCGTCGCCGCAGGAAAAGCAGCATCTATATCTCGCCTTCTGTTATATTTGTCGCAGGCAAGACAATAAATAACTGGCTCACGTTTTAGGTGACGTCTTAAATCTAGGTTATATGACAAACGTGATGATTTTGACTTTCCAGTTGTGAACTTTCCCTTTCTCTACAGCAAAATACCTATACCTCCCCAGTGTATGGGGGTGTATATTTCACAATTAATTCGTTACTGTAGAGCGAGCACTTAATACAGTAACTTTGTGGAAAGAGCAAAATTACTGTCATAAAAACTGCTGAGTCAGGGATATGTTCAGCCGTTGTTACTTTCGTCCTATCAGAAATTTTATGGCCGTTACCAAGACATCATCGATAAATATGAAATGTCAGTGTCACAAATGAAACTGACAGTTTCAGCTAGATTCACGTCTTCACGAATTTGAAATTACTGGTTTTGACTTTACCCTGGATTGACCCACTGACAGTGTGACGAGTGCTTATACAGAGCAGGACATGCTTACCCTTCCGGAACACCTGATGTCATCCTCAGTTTTAAAAGGGTTCACACTGTTTCTGCTTTAGTTTTTTGTGTTGAATTGCTGAATGTTAGTTTTGTCTTCGTTAGTGATGTTTGTGGTACCGATTTTTTATCGTCATTGTCTGATTACAATAGAGACTTACAGAAACTTTCCAAATTTTTACCTTTGTACTGTTTGAGGTTTAGAGCAGTAATACGTACTATGGATTTTAATCGGTTTTGTCTACGGGTTAGAAAATGGCATTAACCGATCAGCTACCAAACAGATCTTTCAAAACCGTAAATGCCTCACTGACTGTGTGACGGGTGTTGTATGCAGTGCAGGAAAAGCTTACCGTACGGCCTTCCGAAGCACCTGATGTCACTATGTTTGTCAGATTTCACACTGAAAGTGCTTAAGTTTTTTGTGTTGTATATGTAGTGTTTGTGTGTTTTGTGTGCATGTGGTGTCTTTGGTCATCCGTCTTCTACTGTTCTTGCTTTTGCCTTGTCTCTTGACTTTAATTTATGTAATAGTGTGCTTTGTTCCTTTGGTATTCTACTGCCCTTATTTTGTATACTTAAATCGCGATGTAATAAATGAATAATAGAGTAACTCAAACAATGAACGAGTCAATGGTTAAATTGATATAATGGCGTTTATTGAAAATTGAGAGCACGCTTATAGCAATTTTCGAAAAGTTTTGTTATCTTTTCCTGGATTTTAACATTCTCTTCAAATGGAGGTACAAACACTCTCCGCTTTCCGGTTATCACTCGTATATGGTTGGATTGTAACAGAATATAAGTTCCACCATAAGATGCGTTCCAAATGAAAAAAAAAATATAACATAAAATGTGTTCCATTGGAATTTGTTCCTAACGGAATAAATGTTATATATTATTTGTTCCTAAAGGAAGAAATATCATGCCAATGTTTATAATATTTGTTGAACAAATTTTGTTCCAATGGAACTTTTGTCAGGTGGAACAAATATATGTTTACAGGATGGCAATACACAACTCAAACTCTGAATACATTTTAATTCTAACAAAATTAGCGCAGCGTCACGGAAAACAATGACATATAATCTAAATATGAACAGTTATTTGAACTGTGTTCAGGATGAACAACACTTCCGTGTTGAGTTGATAACCAGAACTGTTAATTTGTATTTAAATGCCGACACCGAAGGGCGGACGAAATGAATTTTTGAAAAGGCCTATACACGCCGATATGACTTCAAAATAGTGCATGTTTCGCAACTTCATTTTTGGAACGTTTCAAGGGAAAACCCATAATAATAGAAGAGAATAAGATAGAGCATTTCCAAGAGATTTATAGAAAAAAGATAAAATCAGGTTGCAACACAATGTATTTTTTCCTGCAATAATCCTATTTTATATACAAATGCAGGGTGTCAATAATAAAAAAGTGATATTTTATAACGTAGGATCTTCTGGTGCCTGTTCTGTATACTAAGATCCACAAAAAGGTAAGAATTACGTTACATGACTCTCTTCTTACCTGTTTCTTAAGCTCATACATAAATTTAATCAATTTCAACAAGGAAATGACTTATAGTATCACCCCCATTCTCGTGCTCACGGTACTTTGGTCTAGAGTACGGTTCTCAGCAAGGAAAAATAAAGGAGCATTTAGTACTCTTTTTTTTGTTTTCGGTTTTTTGTTTGTTTGTTTGTTTGTTTGTTTGGTTTTTTTTGTTGTTGTTGTTGTAAATAAATAACTAAATACCGAAGTCATTGCGATATCTCTACTCTATGTTGATTTTAAGCAGTACTTGGTACTTTTGGGAGTAGGGGATGACACCCCCATTCATGAATGTGTTGTATGATATTACACAGGAAGTCACGAATATAAACTTGTTGGGAAAATCTGATATGCGGAATCATGTAACTCTCGTACATTGCAATTTCAGTGAGATATTTTGATGTTCAGTACATATTAAATGAGTGTCATTAACTTGAACCGCCACCGAATGAACCTCCAATACCGCCACCGGATGGCCTTCATCCGTTTTTGTTGACATATGATCAATAGACAGCACTGCCAAGTTTTAGACATACTTTATTAACGGGTGGAGGTTGCAACTTAATGTCATTGAAAAAGTGTTGTCGTTTGGAAAAACAATTCAAATACAATTTCTGAATCACCGAAATGGCGTATTGCTCTATTTTCTGTCGAAGTGTTTGAAGAAAGTATGGCTCGATATATAAATACGATTTCTGAATCACCGAAATGGCGTATTGCTCTATTTTCTGTCGAAGTGTTTGAAGAAAGTATGGCTAGATATATAAAGACAAGTAGTTTACTAATTCTATTAATTATAGAGGACTTCCGTCCGATAGGCTTTTCGTAGTAAATCCTCTGTGATAAAGAAATATAAACAACTAACCTGGAACGTCCTACGAATCTCTCGCCTCAAAGCCACCACCGTAAAAACGGAAGCATCTAATAACCACCAACGAACACGAGGGGTTGTACGTGGTGGTTTCTTTTATCTCGAAAGAACTAGAAAATTACCAGTGGGAGAAGTATTGTGTTAATAGAAAGAAAATGCAACTTTGACAAAAACAAAGGAAATCCCCAAATCCGCTCTTTGTCCCGAAATCTTAAGCCGTTAGTTATTTTTTCTGTATATTTTATAATTTTAAACATTGAAGTGAACAAACATTAGGGACTGATAATGAATAAGGAAAAGTATAACAAGTATAAATGCAATATTAGTAATCTTTTTGTCGAAGCGTTTCCGGTTTCACCTATATCTACAAGGAATGTGATAAGTGGGGAATGGAGTATTCATTTGCAGCATAGCTCACAGCAGTATTTTGGTTGTTAATCGTTACTTTTCCATCTCCTTGTTCTTTTATTGTATGAATTTGGTGTGAGTGCAGATATTTATGTCGTTGTTTACTTGAGTTTTTTTTACCTAAATGTGTTGCTGAAAATATTACACTTCAACTTTGGTGTTCGTAAAAATTAATAATGAGCGATAAAGGATACAATTTTTCATTGGTTACCACACATTTACTCCTTCACATTCAATGCCCTATTCGTACACGAGGAATGGGGACAGAAACACGTTTATGTACTTGGGTTTGTAACATTTAAAATACTTTGAAAGTAAGTTTTTCGTGGACGATTCCAACCTTGTTTTTCATCTGCCTTTTCAGCTTCCTCTTCTCCCTCCTTTTCTAAAGCCTCTGCCTCTTCCTTTTCTAACTCTTCTTCTGTTTCGGTTGGTGTGTCTAACTGTTCATCTTCTGATGTTTGATCTTCTTTGCCTTTTTTATTTCTTTCTAGCGCTGATGCTAATCTGTCCAGGAGCTCTAATCTCCTTTCTAAGAAAAATAAAGATGAAAACGAAATACAATCTGTAGTCTCCCTTGGTTTTCTTTTAATTATCGGACCAACCAGATATACAAGGGAATCGTGAATCTTTCTGAATAAATTCATTGGCAACAATGACAATACCATGATAAAATTACTGTATATTTTCAAAATTTAACAGTCTTCAAGTTGTGCGAGTTGAAAAAATTTCTTTAATTGTGGATTTCGCAGAAGTTCCAACCAAAATTTTAAATAAAAATGGCAATTTACTAACAACAACCATGTATACACTTTTGTGTTTCTTTTTGTTTTCTTAGAAAAAAAACTGGTGGTTTTGTTGACAGGAAACCCAGGGTTTCATATGAGAGTTTCCTCTAAGAAATACATACAAAGCTCCGCATCCAATGTGGTTCTAAAAGCTTAACCCAAGTTTCCTCCTTCACATTATTACAAAAACAGGATAACAGCAAAAACCTACAATAACCGAGAACTACAATCACATGCAACAATTCATAGCGAATTTTCCTAGAAAATCAAAAATGAAGACAAGAGACAAACATAAATAACGCTAGGAACTTGGGATAGCCGGACTACGTACCGGCACTAGCAAAAGCCAGTGGTAGGGATAAACTTCTTTATGGGTACTCAAAGCTCCCTTTTCTCTATCCCGTTTCCCTATGGTATAATAAACATGCGAATAAAACCAAATACAAGTAGACTACTAACTCAATAACCAGTATCTTGGAAAAGAAAGGCATATAACAAAACGTAGTTTAGAAAGGTTGCCGCTAAACAACCGGCTAGCTCAAGGAACCAAGTCTGCTGGAAAAACACTGTCGCACTACGGAAGAAAAATCATACTCAAAACTGCCTGAAGGATTTGGTAAGGAATCGTACGCGTTGTTGGTTTTCTTCAATGAGACTAGGTTTTTCTTTTGAGAAACATTGGAAGCTTGCGACATTCATTGATATTTGTGACACTACTGACGACCAGTTTTATAAGTATTATATGCAAGTATTATTTATTAAGGTCTTTCACCACAGAGAAAAATCTTACTGAAATTCTTCCGATTATTATATTTTTTTCTTTTCCTATTTTCCTATCGCTACTCAAGCCTTAAAACTACGCAGCCTACTATTACCATTTCCATACTTGAGGTGTATCGAGCTATTTTTAGTAACGGAGTTATCTCCTCGAACACTGTTTACCTTATTATCGGATCGGCTTAGAAACAGTAGCCGATATTAAAGATCTGAGCTGTGGAAAATATTGCGTTCATCCTCAGGATGATTTATCATGATTTTTTTTTCGGGTCGCCGTGCACCTCGGTTACGTGTTTTTGATTTCTAAACATTCCAATTTCTCAAAATTATCGGATTTCCAACACAATTTGGTTTCCAAGTAGCTTTCATGGTCCTGATTACAAATCTGGGGTTAACAATTTTTTTTGCCCGCCATTTGAATATATCACAAAAATGATAATAAATTTATGAAGACATAAGATGGAAAAATACATGTCATTGAGATCTTCATATGATACATTTAGATTAAAACTCTGCGACTAACAGTTTTTGAGTCATAGCCCTTGATACGTTTCATTTAATGATTTTTAGCGAATAACTTTAAACGATTCCAGATAATATAGTAAACATATATTTTAAAATGATCAATGCGAAGAGACATTCAGTTGGAGTACAAGGTGAAAGGACATCGGTGCCCTTTAACCGTGACCTTTGACCTTGTTTTCGGATAAACTTTCACACCTTAAGGTTAGTGAGGACAACTGTCACATGACCAAACCATAAAAATGGTGGGAAAAAATTTAAAATGTTCAGAATGGAATGGAATTTGACAGGAAGGTTATTGAGCATGTGTAGAAACCAACTTTTGTGTTAAAAATATCAAAATGGCGACCGTTGCTATGGGAACAGAAAATGGCGGAAAGTTTTTAAAATTGCTCCAAAATGACTGAAATTTGACAGGAAGGTTACTTAGCATGTGTAGATTTGAGTTTTGGTCTTTAAAATATCAAAATGGCGACCGTTGTTATGGAAACATCAAAATGGCGGAAAAAATCAAAATTGTTTCGTATATGATGAAAAATGGAAATAATCTTAAAATAAGGCGAGAAAAAGGAAAATAATAAAAAAATTAACACAGTAAACGTGCTGAAAGGGGAAAAAACTTTGATAAAAATCAATTAAAATAGAGAGAAAAAAGTAAATTATGTACACAAAGGGATAAGAAAAGGGAAAACAATGATAGAATTAAACTTGAAAATTGTGGGAAGAGAGAATTCACCCTATAGCTAGAACAATAATAGCAGTCTCCCCCTTCTAAACAATTAACACAGACGTGATAAAAATGCTGCCAGAACAAGCCACTGCTGATTTCCGTTTAATAAAGATCACTCCCTAGAACTTTGGAACAAGAAAATATGAGAAATATCAACTCCTTCATTTAGTCAACACCATCCAAAATATATCTTTATACAGCATAATAGGTCGCGCTCCTTTATCTCTCTATAGGACTCATGCAGAGTCACGTGTTGAACTGTCATACAATATATCACAAAATTTGAATTGGTAGATGACATTTTTGTATTTATGATTAATAATAGGCAAGAAAGTATCCACTTCCGGTTTTACATGTGTAATCTACAACTTACTCTTCTAGTCAAGTGAAGACCCTATACAGTCATATAATTACATCACTTCCGGTTTTTGCTCTAGTGACGGCAATGCTGTCAACTTTGAATGCTTGTAGGTCTCTTAAAGGCTTGATTTGCTATGCTGATTTTTTTAATATATTATTGATGTGATTTCAAATAATATATTTAATGAAAAAAAAAATCAAATTTTAAATGACACAACTTTTTTCATTGCATGAAGTGTGGTCCGGCAATGGCAAAAAAGGCGTGAAAACTTTGCAAGTTAAGGGAGTATAGTGGTAATGTTGAAGCTACCAGGTGGCTAGATCGAAGTCTATTCTATGCTATCACATATTCAATAGTCACATCTTGTACCATTGATGTTTCTTTTTCCCTTACTAACAACATGCACACTACAGTCTGTCGTAATATATTGTTGTTGTTAATACTCGTGAACATCAAGAGGCAGGTAATTCTTGCCCTATATATCTCGAGAAAAAGCCTGGTAAGAGGTTTTGAAAATTTCACGTAATAGCAAACTACTTTAGTACTACAATATATCCAAAAACAAAGAAAGGTCAATGGTATTTTTTTCTGGGTACGGTGTCCCCATGAACCTTTATAGATAGTAGATCAAATGTATGACAAAAAAGGCTCATCTTCACGAGATGCGACTTTGTTACATTGTGGTCCGAAAAGATTCAATGACTCTATATATGAGTCAAGTATAGCCCTTTGAAAGATTACGTTTAAGAGCTTAAGCGTTACCAAGGCCAAATGTCATATGTGACCTTGACCGGGACCTTTGACCTTGACATTTTTAGATGACCAAACCTTACTTAAGAACAGTAATGAAGGTCTTCAATGAGCAAAAAGTAATAAAATTCAGAACTTTCGTTTTTATTTAATTTTTGTACCAGTAAAGAAAAAATGAAATCAAAATCAAACATGTAATCATGGTGAAGTGAAAACGGGTGAAAGACATTGTAATTGTTCTCTGAACAATTTAGCTTTAAAATATTATTATTTATTTTTTAATATATGATGATTTTTTTGGGGGGGGGCTTCGTTTGTATTAGATTTGTTGCGTAAATATGCCGATGGAGACATTACGAAACAGGTGACGCAAAACGAAATCAACTGAGATCGAGATAAAACAAC
>MJUU01036010.1:56753-82563 GCA_002080025.1 Modiolus philippinarum
TATGATGATTTTTTTTTGGGGGGGCTTCGTTTGTATTAGATTTGTTGCGTAAATATGCCGATGGAGACATTACAAAACAGGTGACGCAAAACGAAATCAACTGAGATCGAGATAAAACAACCGCAACTGAATACTAGAGGAACAAAAAAAAAACGTACATTATAAAGACATTGCAAAAGACAATTTTATTACTCGTTTCCCTTCCCCTTTACTCTCGATGTATTGATCGTACATGCCTTTGATCATTCAAAAACATTTCATTTGATGTCGTATTGTTTCCCTGACAGCCAACCAAAGTGACTCTCATCAAATCCTCGCAAAGCACGGGCATATTTAATGATTGTATAGTAGTTCGTCAACTCGATGTAAACAGCTTACAAAGTTAAGTTTTAATGATTTGGCAGGTAATTCGACTTTTTAAGGATAGCTGTTCAGGAAGACATTTGTAACTTAAAAGAATCAAAAGTGGTTATAAAAGGTGGTAATAAAAGATCTAAAAACGGCAAAACAGGTTTGCCCTGCCTCTATACTATATACAAAAACAATAGCAGGTACCTGTTTCATCTTCTCTCACATCTTTTTCGTCCTCTTGCAGACTCCTTAAACTTTCTTCTGATCCTATAAATAATTTTAATTACTTCGTGTGTAGATAATATTATTTTCCTCTCCCAAATATGGGAAAGCTCGCGAGTAAATAAGAAATGCCCAACACAATATACTAAATATCGTATATGTTAGTTGTTTTTGTTTAATTACTTTCGAATGAATCCCATGAGTATTATCGTTGATACTGCGGTTACCGTGAAAGCAAATTTCAGTTTTGAATTAAGAATTAGTGATTTAATAGATTATCAGATGTATCACTGGAGTAATGAATGAATGTATGGAAACCAGAGGCCAACATCAAGCTGTATTGCGTGTTGACTCAGAATTCTCAGAATTTGTCGTCAATATAGTGTGTGATACTGTGCTATTTGTACGAAATTTGCTTTTTTGTCGGATTTTGCTTTTTGTCCGTAACTTTTGTGTTTAGTCCGACGCTTTTTGTCCAAAAATGTTGCAGTTTGTCCGAAACTTGCGTTTAGTCCGACGCTTTTTTTCCGATTTGTTTTTTGTCGAAGATTTTGCTTAATGTCCGATATGTTTGCGTTTAGTCCGTTGTTTTATGCAACTCAGAGTGACAATTTTGCCTTTTTGTCCGATTGATACACAAAGCAGGTTCAATAATTACAAAACCATTGAGTCCCTGAATGAGGCAATTCTGTGCTTGCCTACCATTCAGGACGAAGTAGTGAGCTGTCGGTTGATTTTGTTAAAGGGGACTATGCAAGGACTGTTTTGACCAAGTTTTGATCCAACAGGCCTAGTATGGTTTCAGAGAAGATCTTTGAATGAAAAGTTTACGACGGACGGACGAGGGGCTAACGACGGACGCAGGGCTCCAATTGATTACAAAATTAACATTTGGGAAAGTGCTGTCAAGAAACAGGACTTTCACTGTAGCAGTAGTTTCTTAAAGTTTTGAAACCAAACGTGAAAAGTATTATAGATGTGCTAGCCCCGGTGTTATGCTGGTTATAGTGTCATTGGTATCTTTAGTTTCGTGTTCATACATGTATTGGTATATTAGATAATGGCAATCGTTAAATTGGATCAAACATCATGTACAAGTTGTCAAAATGCATAGCCATGTGCAGAGAACAAATTTACAGTATGATTTTATTTATAAAATCGAAATTGAAATAATGTGTTTGGGTACGATTTTAGTCCTTTTTTAACTAACCTGACTTCATACGAACGAAGGAATAATCCAAACTCATCGGACGCCTGTGTATAGGTGTATAGGTCGGCACCAAAAGAGACATAACTTTGTCAGCATCCCATAAATATTTTTACTACTAGTTTAATTAAAACATTTACACTGTTCATGAAGGGTTCAATTTGGAAATATTGAAGTTCCCCACTGGTTGACATGTGGGATTAGGTGTTGACTTGCTGGATACATTTTAAAGGTGACCATCCAAAGGCTAATGTAATCAAGTTGGTTCCGATTGGCTTTGATTTAACCATATTTATTTTGCTTACAAAATGCAAAGGGAATCAGACACAAAAATTATTCAGAAACTACATTTACAGTAATTTCGGTATCTTGTAATTTATTGCAACTTATAAAAGTCTTTTCCCAAATACAATACAATTACAGTAATAATAGATTGACTTCTTGACTTTATAAGAGATCATGGAATGCTTTTCCAAAGTGTCCAATATTAATGCTTCTTGCTGCCAGCCATCTTGGATTTATGTGGACTTTTCGGATTTATTTTTCAAAAGGACAGTTTTCGCCCAACACAATATTGTTAGTTGTTTTTGTTGAATTACTTTCGAGTGTTATCGTTGATACTGCGGTTACCGTGAAATTGAATTAAGAATTAGTGATATAATAGATTATCAGATGTATTACTGGAGCAATGAATGAATGTATTGAAACCAGAGGCCAACATCAAGCTGTATTGCGTGTTGACTCGGAATTCTCAGAATTATTGAGTGATACAGTGCTTTTAGTCCGAAATTTGCTTTTTGTCGGATTTTGCTTTTTGTCCGAAATTTTTGCGTTAAGTCCGACGCCTTTTGTCCAAAAATGTTGCTTTTTGTCCGAAACTTTTGCGTTTAGTCCGACGCTTTTTGTCCGATTTGTTTTTAGTTGAAAATTTTGCTTAATGTCCGATATTTTTGCGTTTAGTCCGTTGTTTTATGTAATTGAGAGGGACAATTTTGCCTTTTTGTCCGATTAATACACAAAGCAGTTTCAATAATTACAAAACCATTGAGTCCA
Source organism: Modiolus philippinarum (assembly GCA_002080025.1). Lineage (NCBI taxonomy): Eukaryota > Metazoa > Mollusca > Bivalvia > Mytilida > Modiolidae > Modiolus > Modiolus philippinarum. The sequence continues at coordinate 59,587 of MJUU01036010.1, forward strand.
TGAGGCAATTCTGTGCGTGCCAACCATTTACGCAGGACGAAGTAGTGAGCTGTCGGTTAAATTTTTTAAAGGGGTCCATACAAGGACTGTTGTGACCAAGTTTTGTTCCAATCGGCTTAGCGGTTTCAGAGAAGATCTTTGAATGAAAAGTGTACGACGGACGGAAGAGGGGTGAACGTCAGACGCAGGGCGCCAATTGATTACAAAAGTAACATCGGGGAAAGTGCTGTCAAGAAACAGGACTTTCACTTTTGCAGAAGTTTCTCTAAGTTTTGAAACCAAACAAGAAAAGTATTATAAATGTGCTAGCCCTGGTGTTATGCTGGTGATAGTGTCATTGGTATCTTTAGTTTCGAGTTCATACACGTATTGGTATATTAGATAATGGCAATCGTTAAACTGGGTAGAACATCATGCACAAGTTGTCGAAATGCATAGCCATGTGCAGAGAATAAATTTACAGTATGATTTTATTTATAAAATCGAAATTGAAATAATGTGTTTGGGTACTATTTTAGTCCTTTTTTTAACTAGCCTGACTTCATACGAACGAAGGAATAATCCAAACTCATCGGACGCCTGTGTATAATAGGTCGGCACCAAAAGAGACATAACTTTGTCAGCATCCCATAAATATTTTTGCTTCCAGTTTAATTAAAACATGTACACTGTCCATGAAGGGTTCAATGTGAAATATTTAAGTTCCTCAATGGTTGACATGTGGGATAAGGTGTTGACTTGCCGGATACATTTTAAAGGCGACCATACAAATGCTAATGTAACCAAGTTGGTTCCGATTGGCTTTGATTTAAACATATTTATTTTGCTCACAAAATGCAAAGGGAATCAGACACAGATTATTCAGAAACTAAATTTACAGTTACCTCGGTATCTTGTTATTTATTGCAACTTATAAAAGTTCTCCTAAATACAATACAATTATAGTAATAATAGATAACTAAATACCGAAGTTACTGTGAATTTTGATTCTGCCTATGCGCATTTCGACAATTTATGTTTCTTCAGTGCAGATAAAATTTAAACGTTTGGAAGACCATAATGTCAAAGATGTTTAAAAACTGATAGAGAACAAATTACCAAATATGATCTAAATAGAAAACCAAAATCAGCTAAGGACAGAGCTTTGCATGAGGGAGATACTCCTTAGTTTCAACAAAATTTACAAAAATTAGATATTGTAAGGTTTTAAATAGAATCGGCTTTCGGGTCAGCAGCGAAGTACTGACTACTGGGCTGGTGGATACCCTCGGGGACTAACAGTCCACCAGCAGTGGCATCGACCCAGTGGTAACAAATAACTAAATACCGAAGTTACTGTGAATTTTGATTCTGCGTATGCGCATTTCGACAATTTATGTCTCTTCAGTGCAGATAAAATCTAGATTGACTTCTTGACTTTATATGAGATCATAGAATGCTTTTCCAAAGTGTCCAATATTAATGTTTCTCGCTTGCAGCCATCTTGGATTTATGTGGACTTTTGGATTTATTTTTCAAAAGGACAGTTTTGAACAAATTTGGTTCTAACTGGGCAAGTAGTTTCAAAGGATACCTTCTCATATGTTTTTCGAGAATAGAGTTCCTTGTTTAATTGTTTTAGTTTTATTCGCTTTTCAGAAGATACGGCTTCAAACTTAATTCATTTACAATTAATATTTTATCTTTATTTGACGATGCAAAGTTATTAGTCTAATTTATTATATTTTTGGCCTCGTCGTAAAGTAAAGTACTTCAATAAAGACAAAACTCACCATCCGAGACATCCCTCTTAACTGAATTACACACGATAGTCCCGACAAGACAAAACAAAATAAGTGTCAATCGCATTTTGAAGTCTGAAACGACAGAAAAGTAGAGATTTGCATATAATTCCAATCAAAATAAAGTAAGTGCAAGTCGCCATTCCTATATATAAACCGTATACTAACGTTTTGCTGTAAGAATATACACTCGTATTTTACTGTGATGAATGTGCTTCAGTTATCAATAAATTAATGTTATGTTGTCATTTTTTTCTTTTAAAAATTCAAAATTCTTATACTAGTTTTCAGCTTGAGTAAGTCAATCTTGTAAAATAAGGAAAAAGTACAGCCCATAGAAAAGGCTTTTGTAAATTGTATCTGCAATTTTATGTTACCATAACTTGAAGTCATCACTCCAAAGGTTATACGGTTGACATAATGAGCTTCTTGTGTACCGCTATGGGATATCTGTTTCCCAGGTGGCAACATATATTTTCCTTTAAAGGCTTCAGATTGTTGTTTCCTCTACTTTACTATCAGATTTGACAAGATTAACACGGCAGGTGTCTTCTAGCAGCAGATGCTTACTCTAAAGATGCATCTGATTTCACCCATGTTTTTATTAGATCTGTGTTGTTCATCTGTGTGTGTGTGTGTTCATTTTTCTTTTACTGTGTTGTACTTATGTGATGTCTCTGTGTCTTTGTTTTTCCGATGTTGCCATTGTCCTTTAGATTATTTGTTTAAGTCTGGTGGTTCGGTTTTCATTTACTTTAGACAAGACAAAAACGCAACATAAACAATATTGTTAGTGGTTTCTAAAATTCATTAATAGTATGACACACCATGTAAATTGGTGACCATAAACACCGTCTACATTCCGATTTCATATGAGCATTCTGGGTTGGTTTTGGATATCAAAATTCACCTAAAGACAAATTATACAGCAAAACACCTAAAGCAAATTTAAATTCGCTTCTGTAATATATGCTATATGTATGATCGTGTTGCTGGGGAACAACAGGTAACAATGTCGTATCATAAAAAAAAACCTACCTCGTATTTAACAGAACTACCCTTGTATAGTGTAACTTCTTCAGTATTTCATTATATATCTACACATACCCTCAACAACGCCCACTGATCTGAAAAAGGATGTAGAAAGATCTTCCACGAATTTTATGTTCCAATGTCACAAAAATCAATATCACGAATGAAACAATAAAACATGTAAAATTAGTACAAATGTGGGTAGGTTGTTAAAGTACTTGCCACTATTATAAAGTTTACAAAATTGAAGTTTTTGTCTGTTTATTTATTTCTGGAGATGATGGTAATTTACAATTAATGTAAATATATTGAAATGTGATTTTTATTTGTATAGGGGGTTGTAAACTGGTTTATTAGGTATAATCCACCTGTTATAAATCTTTTGATTTACATTACCATTAAGGGTAGGTAATATACAGACTGAAATCATTATACAAACGACAGATATATACTTTTATGGTTTTATGGTGGTATATTCCACATGGCATATGTGTTTTGAGAAAAAAAGAGATGAAACGCGTTTACCTTTTTTCAGTATAGCCGTATCAGTATGGATTTCTAGTCTTTAACATTCTTTAACATTACTAACAGTTTAAGAATTTTGGAGTGTTTGATCCTTACTATTATAATAAGCGTGTATTTAATCATTATTGTCATTTCACCAAACTCGTTTAATAAAACATAAAGTCGACGTAAATTGAACCTACACTTCAGTACGGGACTTTTGAATCGTGTTCCCTCCGGAAAAAAGATCTATTATTATATATAAAAAACAAAAAATCAATGAATATTTTTTTTTTTTTTTTTGAAATTCTATATTAATATTTTCTGTATAGCGACAGTGTGAGGATGGTAAGTTAGAACTAAAGGTAATCTTTCGCTGTTTTCCTTTTTCTTTTAAGTCATTGCCCTTCTGCGAGAAATTATAGTAACCGAGTCAATAGCTCTGGAAATCACTTCCACTGGGTATCATCTCCTAATGAAGAATTCAGACATCAGAGCACATTGTGATTCAGGAAAACAGTGAAGAGTACCTTTGGTTCTAACTTACCATCCTCACAATTTCCCAAACAGAAAATATTAATATTGAATTTCAAAAAAAGCAATATTCAGGAAGATCCGCTGATGGCTGAAAATATTTCCATCTTTGCCAATTACATCATATAGCAAAGGAAAAGGTTTGATAGATCACTTAGTGTCCAGCACAAGTCATGCAGTGGAAAGCGGCGTTGTGGTCGTAAGATCTGTCGAACGTGTCCCTTCACTATGGGAACGGAATTCATCAAGGGTTCTGATGGTTCTTACAAAATCAGTACTGGTTATACTTGTATAACCAAGAATGTGATATATACCATAGTATGTATAGATGTCACAAAATATATGTATATAGAGTGGCTGATCGCTTTTCTAAGCATCTTAGATCCGTAACAGCTCACAAAGACACACCCGTCGGTAACCATTTCAGGTTATGCCAACATTCCATGGAACACATGAGCGTGAAAGTCCTTACCCAGATAGACAGTTCACGACAAACCGACAACAGTTAGAACAAAAAATTATATTCACTCTGGGTACCCAAAACCCCAAAGGTATCAATATAAAAACCAGTTTGTAATGTACAATCTTCAATTTTATTGAATTTTTTATTAAATTTATTATTTGAATACTTTTAATACATATATACTATTAGTAATTTGTTTTGCGAGTATGGAATTCTCAGCTTGTATTGCATCGAGTGCGATAGCACGAGATGCAATACTAGCTGAGAAATCCATCCGAGCAAAACAAATTACTAATAGTATTTTTATCGCTAATTCTGTTATTGATATATACCAGATATGTGTTTCTTTTGCTACAGAAATATTTTTTAGGTTAAATATATAAATTTTGGTTTAATATAGCGCTTACAAAATTTGAAAGGAATTGGGTGTATATTTTTAGTAAAAGCACATGAGACAATACTTGGTGACACAAAGCTATGAAAAGACGTTTATTTCTGTTCTTTTGAAGTCACCTTGAGGCCTTCAAAAATGAGCTTTGCTCAAACCTCATAGTAAGTTCAAGACGGAACCTAGCACCGAATAAATCCATATAAAAAGCATTAAAACCTTAACAGCCTTCCACAATGAGCTTTGATAATACCTCAAAGTAAGATAAAGACGATATCCATAAGAGAAATTCTTGCACGCACAAGTACATTATAACTGAAATATATAGAGATCTTATATCTCTCGACACTGTATCATTTTGTTTTATTTATTAATCAAAATATATTGGTTGCAAATATGTATTCTTTTGAGCTGCATGAAAATTTAGATTACATGTACTTATCGATTCGTTCTACGTCCTCGATGATGAACTCAGCTGTGAGGTTATGGCCATCAACACCGAGTCTTTCTTTGCCAAACAACTAAGTACAACAACCAGCCGTAGACCGTGCATGCTAACAGGTGTAAAAAGATGATTTTCATAAATTTTGGCATTCGGAATCATATATTCTACCTTTCCAATCTATTGCAACGCTGTCTCTTTGGAGTAGAGTCGGCACCAAAGACCACAGGGTTACATCAAGAGAAGGGGGTATAACAGGTCGGGATAAGCGTCTATCTAGTTGATGCCGCCAATCAAAACCTGATATACAGGGAAAGAGGGGACGTAGACGCTCGTCAAGTTTCTCAGTTGTTACTAGAAATAAATATGCTAAAAATGTTCAGTTTCATAATTTATTTACACAATAAAACAACGGAGAGTAGTATCCAAGGCAGCTGTCATCGGTTAGCATCGGTTGGTCTAACAAAATACAACACCACGAACCAAACAATGTAAACCCACTACTACATAAATAAATCGTAAACACCAATAATAGCTATCATCATCATACTTGAAGTGATTGTTTTATCAATTTATGTGATTTAGCACCTTTAACGACGTCACCCAACTTTAGCACTGTCACCGAATTTATTACCACCTTTAGCACCGTCAACAAAAATAACACGATCAGTTAAATTCACGCCTTTAAACACAAACAACAAGTATAATAACACCTTTAGGATCTGCACCTAAATTTCGGCACCGTTAGCACCATCAACATAAATCATTATTAACACCGTTAGCACCTGCACCGAAACATTTGAACCTTTAGCACCGGCACCTAAATATCAACACCTTTAACACCGGCACCTAAATATTAACACCTTTAGCACCGTCACCCAATTTTTAACACCGTTAAACAAATAGGTGTTTAATTAATAATAACCTTTCCCAATATTTCTCACACTGCAGTCATTCCCAACAATTTTAGTAATTTTTAAATCTTGCCGCTCTCTAACTTATGGTGCCTATCTATACAATCAACTCCATGATTAATCAAAATCCCGTTATTTATTCCCGGAACCAACCAATGACAGCTGCAGATACAAATCTCTCACGTTATTTTATCCAGTCACCGAGATTTATAAAAAAGGGAAAATTCACCAAATAAAGACGATTTGTAGCCACGAAATAGCATCTGAGCAAATGCGAAGTGTTTCATTGAATGCAGGATATGGGCATGGTTTCAGACTAGCGTTCTCAGACGTTACATAAGCTTTAAACTAGCGAAATCCACAGAACATGTAGATAGCACCCATTTGGGTGGCAAACGTAAATATTCTGATTTCAGAGTAGGAAAGGGTTATAATCACAAATAACATTCAACAAATTAAATGCTAACCGGAACTCAGAAAACATACATTAAGATTATATGAAACAACAATAGTTCAAGTGTTAGCCCTTGGAGCATGAAATTTGTCGAGAACCTCGCAAACATAGGTGCCAAGTGCACCCTCCCCCTATTTTAAACAACCGGCTCCTCAATCAACATTTATAGCATATAAGCAGGCTTTCTCGTGCATTTAACCATTACTACATATCAAAAGTAATCATAAACAGCAAAACAAGGGCACATGTACTCATGAACATTTACCCCCTATTCGGGAGGTAGGGCATCGCAACAATATTATCATTCATATTAGATAGAGCGATGTGTAACAATAATTTCTATATGTATCTTGTCAGTTGCAACATTATCCTTCATCTATCTATTTCCTACCCACCACACTGTTCGTCGTGTACTATGTTGAAACTCTAGATTTCGTAAGGGCAGGAATGACCCCAGTTACCGAAAGCTATATTTTATACAGCCTAGGTGGCCGAGTGGTCTAGAGTGCTGGACATTGTGCAGGCAGTGTTACCACATATGACAATACAGTATTGGTTCAAATCCAACCTTAGACCTTGCAAGATTTTCCGATAACAGGCATAAAAAGACGATTTTCATCACAGTCGGCATTTGGAATCATACTTTCTACCTTTGCAGCTCACCTTACATGTACCAATATATCATCTATATACCTTTTTACAGGCATTTGGCCTAAGACACTTCGACACCTATGTCATTAATTAACAGTTTTAATCACAGCTTTAGTCCTGTGATATAAGCCTTCGTAGGTTTATGTCGTATGCATTCAAAGTTTACATTGCACTTTTGCATTCTTTCTGAGTGCCGATCTATGAAGTCTTCCTGGTTCAGTATTTGCATTTTTTTCTGATTGACGAACCATGACGTCTTCGTTGGTTTGGAGGTCATAAAATGCAGGGTGAAATTTACGACATGACTCTAGAAAGAATAATCACAACTTTACCTTCATGATCTACTGATTGAAAAATTATATAGATTTATATCGATCCAGGGTTCAATCATTTACCTTAACATTATTCGGAACTCTCTTCTGTTTCCTCACTAGAACTTTTTTTTGGACATTGGAATTATTTAGAAGTGCATTTAAATCTCACCGTCCCAATATTTTACCTGGGAGTTGTAAAATTGTTTTATTGTCCCCATTTATAATGTCTACTGATTTAATACTATTCTCTGAAATGAGACCAAAAATTTCCGAGAAATTGATTGTATAGATATTTATCTAAAATTGAATTGCCCTTCAAAATGTCTGATTAATGTAAGCTAATTAGGATTTTTAATGGGTACTTTTGATAGTTTATCATAATGTTTATTCCCTCTTAAATTTAGCACTCCTTTTTAATGACGACTAATGAAAAAAGAAAAAAAAGACATGTATTTAGAAACTTATAAAAAAAAAAAAAACATGCAAGTCATTTTGTATTGTCCGATGTCAAAAGGCAATTTCATGGCATAAATGTTGCATTTATATTGGATATGTTGGATGCAAAGACTCTTGATTGAAATTCGTCATATAGTCAACCCAACTGATACCCTTTTGATACCTTAAGTATGGTTTCAAAACAAAGGACATCATACATATCCGAACAATAATTACCCCTCTCATAATTTTTTATAAACACATGTAAAATATTATTACTGCTGTGGTTTTACCAACAAACAATCTCTCTCAATCTTCGCATCAATTTACATCAGAAACCATACAGAAAAAGAGCCACCACGAGCTGCAACTGACCATTCCAACATAATTTGGCATAGCTTGATCGACATGTAAGTTGTTGCAATTGACCAATATCAATCTTTGAATGAGACATAAATATATGCAAAAGATTGATTCTGAAATGCCAAAAATTGATTCGAGCTTAACAAGCGAATTAGAATTTGTGTTTGACGTACAAAAACACAACAATTACCTATATATATATTTTTAACTGGCAGTATATATGTTACAGTGCATTAAAGAAACTAGTAATTTCATGAAATCACTAAAAATATACTCTTTCAAAAAAGAAACGCAACATACAGAAAATAGGAAATTTACTTCATATATTATTTTCATAATTTATCATATAAATAATTTACACAAGAATGCAAAAATTGGCACAGTTCATGTTCATGAGTCCTTTTACCATGGAATATCACAGTTTGTCACATATTGTCAATAAATCACTCATAAATTGTCAATATCTGGTGTGTCCACCATTTGCTTGTAACACAGCCCCGACTCTTCTTGGCATAGATTCAATTAAGCGCTGAGTTCAAACACGCGGTATCCTCTGCCACTCAAACTGAAGTGCATGCTGTAATTGCTGCAGATTTTACGGTGGTGGTTGTCGTTGGCGCACGCGCCGATCCACTTCATCCCACAAATGTTCAGTTGGTGATTGTGACGGCCAACGGATCACATTGACATTCTGTTGTTCTAAAAAGTCTACTGTTACACGTGCTGTATGTGGTCGGGCATTGTCGTGCTAAAAAATTTCTCTCCGAATGTCAATTACGGGCAATAAATGAGGTCGTAAAATTTCGTCTCTATACCTAACAGCGTTCAGATTGCCTTGGATGTGTATCAGCTGTGTGTTTCTGGCATAAGAAATAGCGGCCCACATCATAACACTGCCTCCGCCAAAATTGTCTCTCTCCACAACACAGTTTTGCGCAAAACGTTCGTTTCGGCGCCTATTCACACGTATGCGACCATCTCGCTTTTCGAGTTGAAAACGTTACTCATCGCTGAACCATACTCTTCTCCAGTTCTGTAAATTCCATGCACGAACTGTAGTACACCATCTAACCCTCGCTCGGCGGTGCTGGCGTCTCAGTGTTGCTCCAAAGTAAGGTCTTCTTGCCCTCAATCCATGAGAACGTAACCGATTGCGTACTGTCTGTGCTGATATACGCCGCAACCCAGGGAGGTTTGCAGCTGTTTCTGTTGCAGCAATAGTCCTATTCCGCAGATGGAAAAGTCTAATGTAACGATTTTGCGCTCTGGTTGTAACACGCGGGCGCCCTGAACGTGGCCGGTCTGTCGTAGTACCAAGCTGCAGGTAGCGTTCCAAAAGGCGTGATATTGTGCTACGATGAACGTTGTACGTTGCAGCAACAGCATTCTGTGATACTCCGGCCTGGAGTCGTCCGATAGCAATATTCCGGGTAGCAGCGTCTAACCTTGGCATAGCGTCACCTCATCAGAAATTTATTTTACGAATGCATTCATGAAAAGAAATACCGGGTTTTTATACCGACTGACTGAGCTAAAAAATGACTCATGATTTGCACGTGAAAGTCGACCCATTTTGTGGCAATGCGTAATTCATAGGGTGTCCCAGATTTCGACCAAAGTCGTTTACGGGTGGATGGATTTAAATGATTGTACCTGGAAACTTTTTATGAAGGTGTAATTATGATCATGTGTACATATATTTTGATATTTATTGGTTATTTGTCCGGGAAAATAATATTTGAAAAAGATAATCTGATGTTGCGTTTCTTTTTTGAGAGAGTATACTTTTAAAAATTACACAGATTTACTGATCAAGTTTTCAATAACAAAATCTTTCATACTAAATAACAAAATACCGAAATTACTGTGAATGTAGTTTCTACGGGTCTCTTGAAGAATTCTCGCAGAGAGTGTACTTCATGGCATTAGATGGGTTTGACCGAGGTAATCCCGAGTTCGTGGATCAGATTGTCACTGAGGCCTTCCTACGAGGCTGTAGAGACAAAGACGCTGCTTGGAGTGTTCTTGAAAAAGACCCTATTTCAGTAAATCAGGCACTGCGGTTAGTTAAGACGTATATTGCCAACCAAAGAGCCATATTTGGGGTAAGATCAAATCATAGTAGTTATGCACATAGACAAGTAANCTTTTCCGATAGAGAAAACACTCCAGAGAGAGACAATAGTAAAAAGCAAAAGGACCCATTATTTGATAATAAGTTAGACAATCTTGTATCTGAGGTCCAGAAATTGGCAGTAGCTTTGCGGGAAAATATCGGGAGGCCAAGGGAGGCAAACCAACGTTATCAAGACAGATATCGGTCACCTACCCCAACGGGTTATAGAAAACCTGTAGAAAATCTGTATATGCGTATTCCGACAACTTTTGTCTCTTCAGTACAGATCAAATCAAAACATTCGGAAATCCATAAACCGAAATATGTGTAAAAGCTGATAGGGAACTAATTACTATTAGGATCTAAAAAGGAATTACAAAATACCGAAGTTGTTGTCAATTTACTATCTGCATATGGCCATTTCAACAACTTATGTTTCATCAGTGCAAATAAAAACAAAACATTGGAACCCCAGAAATCGTCAGGTGTGCAAACAAATAAAGGGATATGGGGTAAATTTACATGGGATAAAATCTGAAGTAACTGTACATGGGACAAAAGCTGATGGAGAACAAGGAAGATACTCCTTATTTTTTAAACAATTTTTTTTATTTGGATATTGTTAGTTTAAAAAAAAGGTTTCGGGCAAGCACCAAAGTACTTGACTACTGGTCTGTAGAATCCTCTTGGGAACTAACAGTCCACCAGTATAGACAGCGGCTCAATGGTAATAAATAACGATGTACCGCAGTTGCTGTAAATTTACAGAATGCTGAAATGTTGTATTTCTATCGAAAAAAAGATATGCAAGTAAATTAGTTTAATTAGATATTTCAAACAGAACATAACAATTTTCAATCACACTAAAGTTAGCATTGTTCAATTGTTGCAACAAGACCAGCAAGAGAGACATGTAGAATTGTCTATTGAGTTTATTTTGAAACACTTTCTCTAGTTTTCTCTTGTAATTTCTTACACAAGTACAATAAAATTTCATGAATAACTTGACTGACTACCCACAACTTGTCGCTACACAATTGTTGTAGTTCTTATATTACGTGTACCCAGAAGCCTTTAGGACATAAATCAAACTGGTTTTTTGAATATTTTCCATTCAGAATTTCGGTCTCCAGGGCGAGTATTTACTGGTCATGAACAAAGTTGTTTTAAAAGATGACACCCAAAATATTACAGAGATCACAAATGCCATGGTCATTTAGTGGAATGGGGCTGACACGTTGTCGAGATCTTTCCTTTTGACCATTCGTTCTGCTTGGTGAAATTGGTTTTGAGCTTCAAAATTTCTTCTTTATATGTTGAATTCTCATTTCCCTAATGGCATCTTGAGGCTTGACGTCAGTGATGACCTCCCCAGTATCCCTATCTGTGTAATCATTCAAGACTCTATCAGTCTCTATCAGCGCTGGAATGTGCCAGTTTCGCTAACTGAATCTTGGCAGCTGCTATCCTTACTATTTGTTTGAGTCTTTAGAGGACGCTTCTTACACACTTTCATGCTGGGTTATTACATCTGGAAGGTCATCTATTTCAAATCTTGAAATAATTTCAGTTGGCAATGAAGATGTTGTCAAACTTACACGAGCATCGTTTCAAAATAACGCGGTATAAATCTTCTGTTGAACATATTATATTAGAATTACAACAACAGTTTTGTTGCGACAAGCTGTTGCTGGTTTGTCAAGTTCAAATAGCAAGAAAAGATATACTACTAGATGTAAATTGTGCTTGTATAAAAAGATTCAAGAAAATTGTTTCAATTGTTCAAAGCAAACCTAAAATGCAATGAAAATGTCAGTTCAGCTTGCATTGTGTTCTTCCAACAAATGAACTAAACTTACATTTTTTTTACATCGGCGTGATTTATGTTTTGTTTAAAATATTTGATTTAACTCGTTTGTTTATATCTTTTTACCATAGAAATACAATATTTCATCATTTTAGTATCATTATGTTATTCGAAATTTGATCAGTAAATGGTGAATAAAAGGATATGGAGTAAATGCACATGAGACAAAGTCTCTACAAATACACGGTAAAAAACAAGCAAAGGAACAACGCTTTTATTGTTGTTCTTCATCTTGAAGTCACCATGAGGATCTGTGTAATTTTGAAAGCATTTTATTCAGTGATTTCATGAAACCACTGGCCATTTTAGTGATTTCATGATATTCCTGGTGCTTTTTCTGTTTTCATGAACTTACCGAAAATTTTTGTAATTTCATCAAATTACTAGTTTCGCTTTTCCACTGTAACATATCCATTGTTCAGTTACTGATTTTGCAAAAATAATCTTTGCGTTATACAAAAGCTGATATATTTTTCTTTCATGGCAATATTCTCGTAGCAGCATCAAAAATGTAATGTAACTTCGATATTCTGGTCGAAATGACAACTTATGCGTGCACTGTTCAGTTCAGTCTATTGTTTTGTTTTTATTGCAAAAAGGCAGTTTTAAGCCTTTCTCTATGAAACAACGACAATAGAATTCCGCAGACACAAAAGACACCTAAATGACAAAATTTCTAAGTACCAGAGTAGCAAAGATGAACATACCCTAGGATTGCTTAAGTTTTTGAAACAAGTTTCTTGGTCTTTAAACTGCATTACCTACATGGTTGCAAGTTTTTGATGCTGCATAGCCTGCGAATAAAAAGCATTCATAATTGCTAATTTGTTCGCATACCTCGCATTGCAAACGTCCATTTACGTCATTGTACAAAAATGACTATTGTAATGAATCAGAGGTAGGTAGGTTTACAGTCGTCCTTTGGTATAATCTCACTGAGGTCGATAAGTTTTTAAGATAGTTAAGAGGAAGTACATCACCCATGTTGCGTGTTAACGTGGATAAATGTGTTTTCTGTGTAAGCCCTTGAAAAACCTGACCTCATATAAATATAGGGAAATCTCAGCTAACAGCTGCACATAATGCAATATCTATTGTCAGTTGAACACTATCTCTCTAATTTTGACAAAAAATTTTGTCCTTCAAATGCTCAAAATCTTTATCACAGGTTGTTTCTTGTTTAACCCACTATTGTTATTAAATATGTAATTTTATCTTTTCTTATTACTGAACAGATAGTCGTCATATCAGTGGGAGGTAGATGCATCATAAAACCTGGTTTAACCTACCATTTTATTCATAAAATGTCCATTCCAAGTCGGGAATAAGACGTCTTGCATAAAATGTTCTGTGTTGGGTTGTATTTTCTCGATATACTCGTATGTCTTACATGTCTTACATATTGTCCTTACTGGTCTCCCCTCTGATTGCTTCGGACTTTTTGTCACTTTGATTTACTCACATTCTCTGCATTTTCTGTAGAGACAATGATGCACTGACTTCGGTGCTGGCCCAAAAACCATATGCGCATATGCAGAAACAAACTTCACAGTAACCTTGGTATTTTGTTATTCATGGATATAATTCACTCAGAAAATGTCTCAATATCTTGTTACCCTTTCTTTGCAAATACTCTGGCATAGTACTCCACTTCATCTTACAAAATATGGATGTTGTACTTTAAGTTGATATGTTGATGTTCTGGGACTCACGGAACATGGAGCCTTTTGAAAGGATATCTTGTGTTTTGAGGTTAACAAAGATGTTTGATGACTTTCGTGACTTCAATTTTGTGATTGGTATTTTTGGTAACTGAAATAGAGTAAATGGTGAATAAAAGGATATGGAGTAAATGCACATGAGACAAAGTCTCTACAAATACATGGTAAAAAACAAGCAAAGGAACAACGCTTTTATTGTTAGTAATAAAAATAATAAAAATCGTTAGTAATACAAAAAATACTTATTTTTGTTTTCTGGTGTAGGGCTTTGATTTTCTGTTTGCAAACTTGGAAATTAAATTGACAAAGTGGTAAAAAAAGATATAACAGATCAATTCTAAAAAAAATGAGCTCTATGTACATAATGCTTCAAACAAAATGAATTTTCCTTTTTTTTCTCATATTTCATGGATCTCGAGTAAAGTTGAGTTAAATGAAAGATACAATGTCAGAAAGTTTTTTGTAAAATTTACGGCTTCCCTACATCAAGATAGGTAACTCTATCTCCTTTTTAGTTTTTTAGATAAGAATGTTGGAACGTTCCAACTTGATTATTTCTTGGTCTTAACTTTTGTTCTGCAATCTTCTCGGCGTTGTTTTGCTTAACTACTACCGCTGGAGGATACAACTTCTGGTGCAACTGTAACAGATTACTACTATAGGCACCACTGGAGGATATAACTTCTGGTGGACCTTTCATAAATTACGTACTCCATCTCGCATAGATCTGTCCTTAGCCTATTTTGGCTTAACTATTTAGATCCTATTGGTAATTTGTTCTCTATCAGCCTTTCAAATATTTCGGTATATAGATTTCCAAATGTTTTGATTTGATCTGCACTGAAGAGACAAAAATTGTCGAAATGTGCATATGCATGTACTAAATTAACAGTAACTTCTGTACTTTGTTATTTATTTCCACTGGGCCGATGCCTCAGCTGGTGGACTATAAGTCCATCAGTGTATTCACCAACCCAATAGTCAGTACTTCCGTACTGGCTCGAAAATCGATTTTATTTGGAAACGTGCAATATCTAAATTAAACAAAATATATTTAAAACAAAGGAGTATCTCCTCTCTTATAGCTATGTCCTTACCTTATTTTGGCTTTGCAATATAGATCCTATTGGTAATTTGTTCTATATCAGCTTTGACACATATTTCGGTATATGGATTTCAATATGTTTTGATTTGATCTGCACTGAAGAGACATAAGTTGTCGAAATGCACATATTCTGAAACTAAATTAAGGGTAACTTCGGTATTTTGTGATTTATTGCCGATGGGCCGATGCCTCTGCTGGTGGACTGTTAGTCCCCGATGGTATTCACCAACCCAATAGTCAGTACTTCGATACTTGCCCGAAATCCTATTTTATTTGGAAACAAAGTGTTGTTCAAAAGTAAGAAGTCGTTAGCTTTCTCCGGCTTTACTATTTAGATCTCATTGGTAATTTGTTCTCTATCAGCTTTTACATACATTCTGTATATGGATTTCCAATTTTGTGTATTTGATCTGCACTGAAAAGACATAAGTTGTCGATATGCGCATATGCAGAAACTAAATTAAGAGTAACTTCGGTATTTTGTTATTTACTACTACCACAAGTTTCAAAAAAAAAAATCCGCTCTCGGATCAGCACCAAGTGTTCACGTAATGAATATTCATTTTTGTCGAGATAAATTGTTCCTTAATTTCAAATTATGTGTTTCTAGTAGTACGTTTAATTTTCAAACCTCGGAGAAAGTAATGTGTTTGGTTGACTCGTATATATATTTAGGAATGCTGTTGTATTCAAATTGTAAATTTGTCAAATTTCACAACAAGGGACTCGTGCACTTTCGTTTCTATTGAATACTTTTAAACGAGTATTTATTGGAACAAAACAGAAGTGTTATCTGTTCGATACTATAGTTGGATCAGTATTAAACTATGCGTCTGAGATATGGGGGTTTCATAGGGCCAACGATATAGAAGTAGTTCATAATCGCTTTTGTCGTTCTAATGTTGGCAAATATACAAAATTAGTATTTTTATATGGTGAACTTGGTCACCTACCTATGTGTATTTTAAGGAAGTATAGAATTGTAAAATATTGGTTACGTATAATTAATGAACAGCCAAGTATAGTGTATGATATTTACAAATTATTATGTGTTGATGCATCAAATGGTAAAACAAATTGAGCTTCAAATGTTTGTTGTTTAGTTTAGGATTGGGTTACATATGGGTAATCAAGGACACAATTAAGGTATCTTTTGATTTTATCAAATGTCGTATCAATGATCAATATTATCAGGATTGGTATGCCAGTGTATCTGATTGTGAGAAACTGTTGTAATTTGAACATATCATTTTGTTTTGTCTTGCCCTGCATACAGAACATTAAGGTATCGTTTTTTGCCAAAATAGTATTCTTCTTGGCAAAGTATTTACAAATTAATGAGTCTTATGTAATTCCTTTAGTCTAACAAAGAAATTTTGTAATCTCCCTCATGCATAGCTCTGTCCTTAGCTAAGTTTGGCTTTACATTTAGATCATATTGGTTATTTGTTCTCTATTAGTTTTTAAATATCTTTGAGTATATGGTCTTCCAAACGTTTAGATTTTATCTGCACTGAAGAGACATAAGTTGTCGAAATGCGCATATGCAGAAAGTAAATTCACAGTAACCTCGGTATTTAGTTATTTTTTAACTCAGCATGGAAGCTGAGGTTACACATTGTTTGTTGAAAATAAGTCTATTTTTATTTGTAACTATTTACATTTTGATTGTTCTCTGTCATATTTGTCACAATTGTATATTATGTCATTTTGCTATAGCTATTGTTATGCTTTGTGCAATGAAGATTCATTCATTCTATAGCTATTGTTATGCTTTGTGCAATGAAGATTCATTCATTCTGATTCATAAACTATGTAAATACCGATTCATGGGAATGGGTTATAGTTAGTATGCCCGTCCACCACTTACTTGTGTTGTTGTGTGCAACACTTTACTTACAGAAGATTGCAACTGTAAAAAACAAAAAATGGAAAATTATAATTAACTAAATACCGAAGTTACTGTGAATTTAAATTATGCATATGCGCATTTCGACAACTTATGTCTCTTCAGTGCAGATAAAATCTAAACATTTGGAAGACCATTAAGTCAAATATGTGTAAAAACTGAATAATAAATGTCGGCCCTAAATTTCATTTTGAAATTAATCATTCAATTTTACTATGCATAAAAGGACAAAGAAGAAGGGAAAAACACCGACATTCGAGTCTCATTATCAAGTCAGCAGATACAACTGTAAAAATGGACATACTCATATAAAACTCTTCAGAATGTGAAGAAGAGGGGGGCTTTTTTATTCTTTTTATTTTTAGAGAAATGTAAAAAGACATTCAGTTATCTAGAAAAGAGTAAACAGTGCATGCCGATTTACAAATAAAGAACATACAAAACCGTAGCGGTGATGACGTTAATGTCTAATTATATAATACCCAGTTTTGTTTTTTTTTTTTGGTTTTTTTTTTTTTTTTTTTTTTTTTTTTTTTTCAAAAGAGGGATAGATTTAATTGGGCAAAGTGATAAGGAGAAAGGATTACCTTTGTCTTAGAACGGATATAGGTATGTTTAAATAGACAATACAAAGTGAAAGAATCCTTTATTGCAGTCACAGAGTCAATCTTTATTTTTAAGAATTTGTGCATTATTTTTAAGAATTTGCAACAGAAATGATGTGTCAGAACTTTTTATTTGTACAATTTTACAAAAGAAATCTTAAAACAAGCAAATAAGCCCAAGGCCAAGCTTGCATTCCCTCATTAATTTTATGTTTCAATTACAATGGACTATAGACTAAAACACTATCGCCATATTATTAAAGTTTTATTTAAGCTGTCATTACCTCTGTAACATACGATTTGTTGTGTTACACAAAATATTGAATGACATGATTCCAAAACGTTTCGCTTATATTGACAATATAGCAAGATATTGAAAATACCCGAATAAAAAGTGAACATTTCGATTTAGACTCCATATTATTTCAGTCCAATAATTATAATACTAGAACATGAACATAAATTCTGTTTACTTATATTCATTGCAGGTCTTTCAAACACTCGATTGAAATATATACAAACCTCTTACAGGACTTGGCAAATCACTGCGTGATGGAAATTTCAAAAGTAGTGTGAAAGGAGTCAAATTCAAAATGTTGGTCCAAGAACTTAATTTTAAGATTAAGTTTTATTAATTTTAAGATATTACAAAGTTCATCCCTAAACTGTGGAATATCTTGGACAAATACACGGAGTCATTGAAACTATGTAATATGACAGATGAAAAATTTAATGGTGATATAGAGTTTAATATGAACTTATTATTTCTCAGGATGGCAAAATAAATTTGAAAAAAGCTTGCAAAAACATAAACCTTACAATTTTTTTTATAACATCAGAAATCAGATTTGAACAAGGGTCATTGAGGGGACTTTCCAGATCTTTAAAGTCAATGTGCTCTACTTGTTTCTGGTCAAAATGTATGAATGAAAAATAGATCAATGGTGCCACAAACATGCACTACTATAATTTTGCTGAGAATACTGAATCCCTCAGAGTTGTTACCCTTTAATCAATATCAAAAGTCTGCACAAAATGTAGCATTTTCATGAAAAGCAAATAGTACAAGGGGAGACAATCAACCAATTACAAGGAAAATAAGGAAAATATCGCAACCTATCACAACTGACAAGGATGGCACTATGTCTCAGTTAAAACCCAAAATTTGTCTGATAATCAATTGATTCTTCTGGCAACATAAATTAATTTATCAGATTGCAAAAATGATGAGGGAATGAGAGGGCCAAAAGAAATAATATGTATGGCATTGACTCTTTATAACAAGAAGCCTTCGTCATATAGAGATAAAACCCAGAATGGATGGTTCAGTCTCCTATCTAAAAGTCTTCTGAATATATATATAGGTCTGCCATAAATCAAAGACCAGGCATCATTCCCGAAATGATGCAGTGGATGAGAAAGGAATCTCTCAGACATGACCTCTCCTAACATGGCTTCTATGGCGGAATAATTTTGAATGAAATGTCTAATTAAGAAGATATACATATGGGTAATGAAGGTAAAAATACATCCCTTCATGGCTTAGTAAATTGTGAACCTAATGTTATGCTTATGCATTCTGTTAATGAAGGACAAATTGAAAGTAAAATGGCCAATCATGTATCGCAATACATGTTTTATGGCCTAACAGGTTTCGGGTAGCCTTTTGCCAATTACCCCAATATACAAGCATGTCTTGCAGATATTTTTGTGTCAACCAGGAAATGTATCGATGCTTTATTTGAATGGGATTTTTTATTGCTGTATGGACAACTCAAGCAAAAATCGTTTCTTCTTAGAAATGCATTTCCCCAAAAATGACCCGCTATCTATAAAAATGGTGGCATTTAATTATAAAATACCATCAAAGAAGATGATTTTGATCATGGACCCATGCCATGGCATTTAATTAAAAAAAAACTTAGGAATAGTGTTATATCCAGTGGTATCCAATGCCACAATCAGAGACTTTTAACATTAGATAGTACCACTATTCAATGGCAAATGTGGGTGGATGTTTTTAAATGGGATAAAAATACAAAACCATAAGCTTACAAATGAGCACATATTTCCAATAGTGCGCAAAAACTGGTTTAAGTGTCAGGAAAAAGAAGCATGCCAATCTTAAAATGAATCAAAACGATACAAAAATTTATTAAATGAAACAAGGGTTATGGATTTTCTTCAAAATTTCAGGGTGGGTAGATCTTGATATGCTGAACATTTTTGCAATTTACACTTGACCTCTATCTGTTACAGTTTTTGAAATAAAAATTAAAAATGCAAAAATTTTGAAAATTTCACGGAAAAGGGGCTATAACTCCCAGACGGGTTTTCAGATTTTCTTCAAAATTGCACAGATGGTAGATCTTATCATGCTGATCATTTTTACGACATGTCAGATTTTTATCTCGAAGCCATGAAATGGCTGGAGAGATATTGATATGGCAAGAAAAAATCACGTGCCCCGCTTGAGGCTTCAAGCCTATTAACAGCTCTAAAAGATGATCTTCGTGCTTCCAATAAAATATAGTGCGCAAGTTCCTTTCAAAATCGGATACATTTAGTATTTAAGTTATATTTCTTCATTTTCTTGAGTTGAATACATTGTTGTTTTATTAAACTGAAAACAATATGCATGTTAATCAAATTACTCGTTTTTTTTACTCGTTGCTTATAGAAAATAAATGGCTGTCTTTATATCTGATGGGAAAACACGCCCATTGACCTTTATAAGATGTTTTTATTGGTTTAAAATGAAACATACGATAAACATGTCAGATGTGTATTCACACAGCTGAAGCGATCTATATTTAAAGTTTACATAAGTACACGTGTCCAGAAGCGCGATTAATTTAGTATTATAACATTGAGTTTATAACATTACGTTTATAACGTTTATAAATTTTCAAAGTCAGTAACGTATTTATTGTTTTGAGTATCAATTAGTGCCTAATAGATTCAGGGGTTGGTGTTCTATAATTATGATTTAGATTATTTATTTAGGTCAAACATGTCCCCATTCATAGTTACAAAAAATCAATAACGAATCGTTGTATTGTGTATTCTTAAAATAGTGTAGTAATGTTTCGTAGCATTCAAAATACAAACATCGCTATTTGTTCGTTCGAATTTTCGCACAAATTAATTATCAAGCGCAATTTGGCCAGTTACAGCGATTTTAAAGACTGAAAACTTCTTAAAAGGCTCTCGCTTCGCGGTCGCCTTTTAAGAAGTTTTTTACGCCTTTAAAATCGCAATAAGTGGCCAAATGCGCTTGATAATATATAATAGCAATGAAATCAACATGCGAAATCACACAATCCGATTATTTTCACGTATTACGGACTATAACTTAAATACATGCAGACGTATGCAGTAGTTCTTTGGATGACTACGAAGTTTTGCAACATGTAGAATTTCAGGGCTTCGAGATTCAGCTCCATCGGAGCTTTGATTGATATCTGTAACGGTTTTCGAGTAATTTGCAAAAAAAAAAAGCAATTTACCCCCATGTTCTATTTTTAGTAACAGCGGCCATGTTGTTTGGTCTACGGACATAAAAATCACAAACTTGAAAGAGCATACCCTGGTGATGATTCAGGCCAAGTTTGGTTAGTATTGGCTCAGTAGTTTCAGAGGAGAAGATTTTTGAATAAAAGTTAACGGACGGACGGACGGACGACGGACGGACGACGGACGCCGAGTGATGGCAAAAGCTCACATGGCCTATGGCCAGGTGAGCTAATAATACATTGACTTCAAACTTGGTATGTAACTTGTTTACCAAAAAACTCAGACCATACTTGATTTCAGATTCAGAGGTCCAAGGGGTTCTACCAGGAGTTATGCCCATTGAAACTTTGAGATTTTGCGAATTTTAGGGTTTCTGACTGATAACTTGTGAATGAAATAATACATTGTCTTCAAACTTGGTATGTAACTTGTTTACCCAAAAACTCAGACCAAGCTTGATTTTTGGTAAAGAGATCCAGGGGGTTGTGGAGTTATGCCCCTTGAAACTTTAAAATTGTGCGAGTCTTAGGGTTTCCATGTGATAACTTGTGAATAAAATAACATACTGTCTTCAAACTTGGTGTACCAGTTGTTTACCATAAAATACAGGCCAAGTACAATTTTGGATTCAGAAGTACATAGGGATCTGGAGTAATGCCTCTTTAAACTTTGAAATTTTTTGAAACATGGCGGGGTATCATGTAATGCACCATTACTATTTTTGATATCTGTAATGGTTTTTGAGTTATTTGCAGAAAACAGCAATTTACCCCTATGTTTTATTTTTAGTAACAGCGGTCATGCTGTTTGGTCTTCGGACTAATCAAACACAAATTTGAAAATTCAGGCCATGTTTGGTTACCATTGGCCCAGCTGTTTCAGAGGAGAAGATTTTTGAAATTGTTGCAGACGATTTATAAAATTACGAAAATTTGACATATAAAGGACAATTAACTCCATTGACCAGCATGGGTTACATTTAGATTTTCTTCAAAATTTCCAGAGGGATAGATCTTGGTATGCTGAACATTTACAATTTCAAATTGACTTCTACTATTTGTTTTAGTTTTTCCAATAAAAAAAAANAAAAAAAAAATAAAAAAATATAAAATTTTGAAAATTTTACAAAGGGCAATAACTCCAAGATGGGTATTAGGATTTTCTTCAAAATGGCAATGCAAGTAGATCTTGCTATGCTGTTCATTTTTAACCATGTCAGATGGCAAAAGCTCACATGGCCTTTGAGGCCAGCTGAAAACTTCGGACAGTAAGGGAATATAAAAAAAGTATTAAAAAAAGTGTAATAAAAATAATTTGTTTCAAATAATTCCACTAATGTTGCCGAATGGGAGTTTAACATCAATAATAGTCACATGTTTGCCATATAAAAATTTGGGTTTGATTGTTGAATTGAGGTTCATTGGTGTTTGGTCTATTGCTAGACTCCCAAGGCCATGTTGACTTCAGAGTGTCTTACAAATGTAATGCCAAACTCTGGATAACAATGCAGTGTAGTAGTCAGTTTAAATGTTATTTATATAGAGATGCAAAATGCATATATATAGCACAGAAGCTTACATAAACAAAAAAACTGCATCATTATACAATGTACATGTACATTAATATAAATTTTCTTTGCTAATATTAAGACTTTTTTAGTCGGTTTGGCCTTGTGAGTTTCGTCCCCTTTATGAAAATTGAAAATGCTCATATGCAATGGGACTCGTCAGTAGGCAGTGCATATGAATAGTTTTCATGAATCTGATAGATTAAATGGTCTGAAAAAGTAGTTGGGAATGTGCATGGAATTATTAATGGTAAATCAATGAGTGTTGAAAGGTTTGATAAATGAACGAAGGTTGT
>MJUU01036011.1:7073-17701 GCA_002080025.1 Modiolus philippinarum
CCCCCCCCCCCCCCCCCGACTTTTCGTCGTTGGGGCATAAAAACAAACAAATATCGAAATTTTTTATATCCTGTTAAACTGTAAAATGTCTTCAGTTCAGATCAAAAGAAATTATCATATTCCTTTTAAAAACAATTCCATAACAGTTAATTGAAAATAAATTGCCCCCCTTTTTTTTTAAAAAGACGGCATCAACATAGCAGAATATAAAATTACCTTTGGAACTTTTCTTCTGTTTTCCTTTACGAGATGCAGTTTCTCCTACTGAAGGCCATTTATCTTTCTCAGCTTTCACAGTAATATCCCATGGTAACAGGAAATGACTACCATGAAGAAATCCTGGAAAATCTAGTCCTGTGTAGGAGAAATAAACAATGCTTAAAGTGGACAGAATATATAACATTTTCAAGAAATATGACTGTTAATTCAGAACGTTAAATTTAATCTTTTTATTTTTTATTACCATTGTATGGAACATTGAATGAACACTATACATTGATAAGGAAATTTGTTTAAGTTATTTCCAGTTTGTATCTATTGACAATCTTTATCCATTGTGATGTTATATTTACATTTCCGAATTTAGTACTTCAGTAAACCTTTTTTGTATTTATGTATCCTGATGACGGCACCATGAGCGTGGAAACATGTCGATGAACAACAAAAATTAACCTGCATTCCCATGGCAGTGTTGTTGTTACTTGATCTACACAATGCTGAAGTATGTAATATCCAATACATACAAGTGTGGACCCAAATTGATGTCTTGCCCGTCCCTACTTCGTGGCAAAACAGATATGAAAACTCTAACTGACTAATTCAGAAAACATGTTGGCTGACAAAAGCAACATTAATTACTCTGAAACATACTTTAACTAACTTAAAGACCATGCAATTTATTTAATATACAGAATTTTATATGTGAAAAAATGAATACTGACATCCCGCCATCAAAATAGAATCTTCTACTCATGTATATTCATCAGTTTATCAAGGCTTTATCCATCAAATAGTTAATATAATAGAAAAAAGAAGGGAAACGGGGAATGTGTCAAATAGACAACGACCCAAAGGGGAGTAATAACAACTCAAAGCCACCATAAGATCTTCAATGAACGATGAGAAAACCCCACACCCAACGGCAGGTCGGAGTCGGCCCCTGAACAAAGAGCAATAAAGTCCAGCGAAATAAACATCATCCTAGACTCCTATAGACATATAGTAAACTAACTAGAAAAAGGACAAGACACACAAAGGCTTAATAAATTCCTGACTTAGGACAGGTGCAAACCTGCTGCGGCGGGGTTAAACTAGTTTTATTGGATCCAAATGTATTTTTTGTTCTACATGCGGAAAAGTTGTCTTTTAAATTGATCTTGTGTCAATTATTTGTTTACTTTTATTATATAAATACCAATTAGATTGTTTTTGAAAAATTACCTGAGTTATCGATCTGTTGTCACTTTAAATATATTTTCTTACATCTGTTTATTAACTTGCGATGGTAGTTGCGACAGTTTATGGATGTCGTTTGATCACCTTGATATTACAGAAAGGGAGCAGTGGTTAAATCCTTGGACCGGGGAAATTTTTCCCACATGAAACTTAAACTTCATCTAATATTTAGGTGAAACATAGCAGAAGGTAAAAGTTGGCATATATGTGAATGAATATGCATAAAAATTAATGAGGTAAATAATTCGGGATAAGTAAATAATTTGAGGTAAAGCTTCGAAATCGAGAGAATCGATGGAAAGACAAAAGAAAGATGGAATAGTCCAAGGCATTTACAAGAATTCAAGTGTCTTAAATAACAAAAGAAATGCTCATAACAGGTCTTTAAGAGAAACTTAACGTGGTCACTGGACCGTGCAATAGAGGTCAAGGTCACATGATTTATGTCCATCAGGTAGCACTTGATTAGTACTACCACTAGACCAAATATGATGTTCCTACATCAAAGGGTTTTCAAAATATCCTGTATATAGTAAAAGTTAACGCCGTCGCCGNGTGGTCACTGGACCGTGCAATAGAGGTCAAGGTCACATGATTTTATGTCCATCAGGTAGCACTTGATTAGTACTACCACTAGACCAAATATGATGTTCCTACATCAAAGGGTTTTCAAAATATCCTGTATATAGTAAAAGTTAACGCCCTCGCCGCCACTGTCGCCGTCATACTTTGCACGCCTATGTCTCACTTTCCGCGACTTTCCTCGTGGGCGAGACAAAAACCTATCATAAGCCTTGTCATAAGACTTGTCCAAACAAGGTCAATTTTGGCCATTAAAAAAATCAACAGAAAGGTTTTTTGCAGAGACAAATAGATCTACATTTGTGTAAATGTCTCTGTTTCTGGAACTGAATTGCCAGTCTTAAGATTTTTTTGCTTGCATTTTATTTTTATTATATCTGTTATTTCCTTTGGAATGAAAAACTGCCCTCTTTTAATAAATATCCAATGAATACATTTAACAATTATTGCCCCTCTTGAGGAAAACATCCATTTTTTTTTTTGGAGGAAAACAGAAGCCTATAGCATCACTTCTTTCTTGAACTCAATGTTGGGTTCAGGACATTTTATCTAACATAACCACTATAATACTGGGATTTTAGATTCCTGTACACTTGTGTTGCGATGATGAACAGACAGTCATCAAAATTAAGCAATTTGTATTAAAAGTAAGATTATCAAACATAAGTATTTAGAAATCATTGCAAAAGGCTTGACTTAATCCTATTATTTTGTTTAATGTACATTTAAAAAATGTCTCCTTTCATTCCATTGTTCTATCAATAAAATGAAGCCTTACAATTTAACTTCAACAGATTCAGTTATAAGATTGCGAGTGGTGTAAATTATGACCTTTTCGTTTGTAACCCCTTTAGTAAATTTCAGTACCAGCATCATTGTTGACATCATTATTGTTCAACCAAAGGGCCTTATTACTAATTAAAAAAATTTTTCTATGCATGCATATACACAAACAAAGACGGACATCACTACCACACCTGCTCGCTTCAACCACTAGAAAAAAAGATGGAAACAGGGAATGTGTCAAAGAGACAATGACCCAAAGGGTAGTAATAACAACTCAGAGCCACCATAAGATCTTCAATGAACGGTGAGAAAACCCCACACCCAATGACAGGTCAGAGTCGGCCCCTGAATAAAGAGTAATCAAGTTCAGCGAAATAAACATCATCCTAGACTGTTACAGACATAAAGTAAACTAACTAGAAAAAAGACAAGTTTACTTCCCAAGATGTTTATCTTTTCAAAAAATATCATGAACCAAAACCAATCACCTTCTGTTTAATTGGGAGCATTTTTTTGTTGTTGTTGAGAAAACGAAAGTAAACTTCGGAATTCTGTGGACTTTCCTTAGGTTATAAGGAATATATCCTAGAATTCCTCGATTACATCACTGGGCAGAAAATTTGAACCTCAATCTTGCGGTATAAAAACCCTTGAGAGTTTGGAATTTTGTTTATTTCCAAATATAGAAGTTTTTGGTCAATAGAAACTCTTTGACACCAGACTGAGTGTAATTTCAATATTCTCGACCAATGGACTGTTAATTGTGATTCATAATGCCATGACTTTGACTATGATTGCTGGATTTAACTCTAATAAAGTCTCTCAAGTCTTGAATATCCACAGAAGTGACTGTAACAAGCTCAGCTGTCTAACAATGTGAATACTGCATGATAGATGCAATCCAGATTTTGATTGGCTATTGATAAACACCTGATTATCATCCTTTAAACATATGTAAAATGTAAACAAAACATTTTTCAGTGTAGAATTACTTGCCAATCTCGTTTTTCCCAATTTGGTTTCATGGCCGTAAAATCCCTTAGCAGCACACATGATTCGTCAAAGTTGACAGGTATTTAAGCAATATACATGTATTGACTTGTTGTGATCAGTAAACATCAGGTATCTTCTTTTACTTGTAGTGATATCAGGTGATAAATTCTAGAGTTTATGCGAGTGTATATTTTGTAGTTCACAGAAGTCATGTAAACAAAACAATATGGCTTCATACCAGCCAGAACTTACTGTTGAAAACAGTAAAAACATAGAAAGCAGCCTCAGCCTGCTAAGCTCACCTTGTTGCACAGCATTGTCACATGTTCAGCATGTCAATCAACAGATATGGCATGTAATAATTCCTTTTAACAGATTCATTCATGCATAAAATGTAGTTCAAAGACTACATCCAAGGCATTCATTGCATCTATCATCCCAAAATGCATCATGCATACCAATATGGTTGATGTGAGGCATGTCAGTAAGCGGGAATCGACTTTAAACATTCTACCTAACCAAGTCGCTCATGCGTAAAATGTAGGTCACAGACAGCATCCAAAGCATGCATTATTGTTGTCATCCCAGAATGCATCATAAATACCAATATAGTTGATGTGGGATATGTCAGTAAGTGAGAATGGACTTGAACTATTCTAACTAACCAAGTCTCTCATGCCTAAAATGTAGGTCACAGACAGCATCTGCAGCATGCATTGTTGTTGTCATCCCAAAATGCATCATACATACCAATATGGTTGATGTGGGACATGTCAGTTAGCAGGAATGGACTTTAATCATTCTACCTATCCAAGTCGCTCATGCGTAAAATGTGGTTCATAGACAGCATCTGAAGCAAGAATTGTTGTTATCATCCCAAAATGCATCATACATACCAATAGGGTTATTTGCCGTGACATCACAACCTCAAAATTTTTACCTGTGGAGCCTTTTGGCTGGCAAGAAATCGTAATCATTAATTAGGGTCATAAATATGTCATTTTCAATTAACTCGTATGGTTTTGTTTTTAAAGGTAATTTGATAATTTCTTCTGAAATGAATTGAAGACATTTTACAGTTTAACAGGATATAAAAATTTTCGATATTTGATTATTTTTATTTGGTCTAATTGACATATTTGTAAAGTATTCAAATTTTTCACAATTTCCAAATATTTGAAATACACATTTCAGATTATTCAGAGAAAATTAAGAAAAGTCAATCGGTAGAAAAAATATGAAAATCTCGAGGTTTATGATGCATTTTACAGATCCAAAATCGGACTGGTAAGTAAAAAGTTATTTAAAAAATAAAATTCTGTCCAATAGCTATACAATGCAATTTATTGCTGAAATTCAATTTGCTCCATCCAAAAAATTGATTTTGTGACATCACTGATTGGATCTGCAAACAAGCCTATATGGTTGATGTGGGACATGTCAAACCATTCTACCTAACCAAGTCGCTCATGCGTAAAATGTAGGTCACAGACAGCATCCGAAGCATGTATTGTTGTTGTCATCCCAAATGCATCATACATACCAATATGGTTGATGTGGGACATGTCAGTAAGCAGGAGTGGAATTTAACCATTCTTCCTAACCGGACGCAGAAGCGGGCGCTAGGGGTATCACATAAGCGCCCCTCACTTTGTGAGATGAGCTAAAAATTAATATTGTCATGTCTACCATGTTTTAGGTAAACAAAAAGTAACTTGCAGAAACTGACAAGAAATGGGAACTTACTATACTTATTCAGATTTGAATATTATGTATTACATAATGTAGTTAAGGACCTTATATTTTAAAATTTAATGACTAACATACCGTACAATGTTTATATCCTACCAATAGTCAAGTGAACATATAAAAAAGTTTGAAAACTGCAACAATGGTATCAATGTTTACATGGTGACATTGTTTAATGACTGCCACTGACAATACATTTATCAGTCATAGATAATAGTGTTGCACACAGCTCTATATAATATGAATAATAATATATTGGTAAATTGAGCACAATGTATGATTCCGAATGCCAACAATGATGAAAATCATCTTTTTATACCTGTTAGAAAGGGAAAATCCAGCAAAGTTTAAGGCTGGATTTGAACCAATACTTTATTGTCATCTATGGCAACACTTCATGCACTATATCCTGCACTCTAGACCACTCTGCCACCTGGGCTATATAATATTCTCCAAAATAAATTATGTGCTTCTTGATAATTAAAAAAAAAAACAACAAACAAGAGTTATCAGAAGACAACATAGCTCGCCAGGGATTCCAGTAACCTCAATGCACAATAAATTCGAAAGTAATAGAAAGCTTTCTTCACAAGAAAGTCACATATCAAATATAAACACCCTATCATTAAACAACTTAACTTTAGAAGCAAAGTTTAAGTTTTCCAAAAAAATTGCCCTCAGGCCAAGGTCAAGGTCAAAATGTCTACAAATATGGAACCATTAGAAAGCTCTCATTAAAAGAACATCACATACCAAATATGAACACCCTACCACTAAACAACTAAATTCTAGAAGCAAAGTTAAAAGTTTTTCAAAAATTGCCCTCAGGACAAGGTCAAGGTCAAAATGTCGACAAATATGGTACCACAAGAAAGCTCTCACCATAAGGAAGTTACATACAAAATATAAACATCCTACCACTAAAGGCCTACCTTCTAGAGGTAAAGTAAAGTTTTTTACAAATTGCCCACAGAACAAGGTCAAGGTCAAAATGTCTACAAGTATGGTACCAGAAGAAAGCTCTCATCATAAGGAAGTTACATACCAAATATGAACACCCTACAACTAAAGGCCTACCTTCTAGAGGCAAGGTTAAAGTTTTTCAAAAATTGCCCTCAGGGCAAGGTCAAGGTCAAATTGTGTACAAATTTGGTACCACTAGAAAGCACTCATCATAAGGAAGTTACATACAAAATATAAACACCCTACCTCTAAAAGCCTACCTTCTATAGGCAAGGTTAAAGTTTTTTTAAAAATTGACCTCAGGGCAAGGTCAAGGTCAAAATATCTACAAGTATGGTACCAGAAGAAAGCTCTCATCATAGGGACGTTACATACCAAATATAAACATCCTACCATTAAAAGCCTACCTTCTAGAGGCAAGGTTTAAGTTTTTTGAAAATTGCCCTCAGGGCAAGGTCAAGGTTAAAATGTCTACAAGTATGGTGCCAGAAGAAAGCTCTCATCATAAGGAATTTACATACCAAATATGAACACCCTTTCACTAAAAGCCTACCTTCTAGAGGCAAGGTTAAAGTTTTTTAAAAATTGCCCTAAGGGCAAGGTCAAGGTCAAAATGTCTACAAGTATAGTACCAGAAGAAAGCTCTCATCACATGGAAGTCACATACCAAATATCAACATCCTAGCTATTGAGGTCTCAATTCCACAAGCCAGGTTAAAGTTTTGCTGAGGCCGACACCGACGCCGGGGGTATGACAATAGCTCTCCAGACATTTGTCCCGGCGAGCAAAAANTCACATGCACATCTTCAATATATGTACAAATGATCTGCAAAATAAAAACTTTCTAGCACAAAAACTGTAGGAGGAGTTGCGCAGACAAACCATGTACCCCCCTCGGACGGACGGACGGACGAAAGACGGACGGATGGAGGGACGAGGATAAAACAATATGCCCCCCGACTTATCGTCGCGGGGGCATAAAAAACAACCAAAAAAAAAAACCAAATAATGGGAAGGAAATACCTGTATTGTGGTTGTATAGATTAGCCTTTCCAATACATGTCACTGCCCAGGATGGAAACTTTGGTAGAAGTCCTGGAATTGATTCTGAGTGGATCATTCCTGGAAGATATTCTGTTGTGGAATGTTGTCTGAATGTGGACAAAACATCTAAAAGATTAATGAAATATGACACTGAGATCATAAGATTGTAGATATATGATAATATACCTCTGAAAAAGTAGTATTTTTAACTGTAATGAGCAATTAAGCTACAAATATGCACATAAAAAACACAAAATTTTATTCTCAGTACATAAACTGTATTTACTTATTAATGGCATCTGAAGACAAGATCATCAAAATAGGAGGATTAAGGCACTACTCAAGAACACAAAGGCATCATACACACATATGGTATGATAAAATGGAAAGAACACAAAACTCACTTGTTGGAGATCAGACAGATTTATAATGTTCAGATCAGCTATCAAATTACAGAGATATGGAATGTCCTTCTGACAAGAAGAACTTATTTTTTTCAGATTACTCACAAAATTTGAAATTGGATAGAAATTGGGAGAACATTTTTCTCTAATATTCAATTCAAATATAATTTATCTTTCATTTTCTCATCCAATATACCGTATATTTTTATTGTGTGTGTTTTATTTTTGCTATGTTCACGGTAGACAATCAAGCACAAAATTTAACCTCTCCATTTAAAGGCATTGGATAACCTTTAAAAACTAGGATTTTAAACACAGCAAATATTTTACTGTTCTTTTTTACACTGACTTCGCAAACAAAAGCTGAAGCAAAAATATCCCAATATACAGTAATTTCTCTCTTATCTTCTGCTCAGATGTAATTCTCATCTCATTTTCTTCTCCAATATAATCTCCCGCTAATATTCTCTTTAATATATAAATTCCCAATTGCATTATTGTCTTGTTCAAATACAGTATCCCTCAACATCAACCTCAATAGGATTGCATTTTCATCAAAAACATTTGATGTTTCAATAACAAATTTGGACGTCATAATGCTGCAACGTCATGTTTTGGCGGGACACATTTTCAAATAGCAATTTTTTCGTGAATTCTTGGGGGGTCACATGACGAGACTTACAGAACCTATAATCCTCTGACAATCTGTCCAGATATATTGTTCCCCTAACCTTCCCTCCTCTCACCTGGTTCTAATGTCTTCTCTCCTCCCTCCTCCTCCTCCTTAGTTTCCTCTATTTTCTCCATTTTGTCTGTAGGTTCATCAGTCAGACTAGATATATGGTGTCCACCCTCTCCACTTCCAATATTGTCAGCACCATCAGAGTGTGGACTAGTGGCAAAGTGGTTAGGACTGATGGCATCATGATGTGAGTAATCACTGCCACCTGACTGTCCTTAAAATATCAGGATATATACATGTAAATATATATACATGTTACAGGAGTATAGGTCTTTTTGAAAACTCATTTATCTCCCTATGAGTAACAATACTGATTTCACTTTACACTGAATGTAGTGCCATGCATTTCCAGGTTTTTAATTTTGAAACTCAGACTCCACTAAATATTTTCCATAGGTGGCCATTATAACGTTTTGTGAATTTTCATAATTACCTGAAGTTCACTTTATGCGGCGATATGATTTTCTCAAAGTGGCACGTCTGCCAAGTAACATATCCAAACAATGACCCAACTTTAAAGTCTAATAAGAAATTTCTATCGCCTCATTTAACTGGGGTATGCAAATGACCAATTTTCCCTTTCATATCCTTGGGCATACGTGTCATCATTGATGAGGCTTCAGTATTTTTCCCATGCAATGAGGCTGGCTGATTCAAAATGCTTGTCAATCCGGAAGTGTTTCATGATCACAAGAGCATTTAAGAACTCGGATATTGTCAATATTGACAGTTATATCAAAAGCGAAAGTAGCATGGTTTTGTTTATATACATGTAAGTACTATTTTTGACTATGCCAGCAGCTGATTGGTCATTTAGTAGAGTCTAACCTTAACAGGTCATTAAATGTTTTAAAAGTTCAATTATTGGTCTTTATCATGAAGCTTAATCAATATCCAAATAGAAAACTCAAAATAAAGATGCTCTCTGCCCCTTGAAAAAATTATATTCCTTATTTCAAATGCCTGGTACTTAAGTGTTTTCAGCACTTTGAAAAATTCAAGGTTCTGATAATGGTTCAACTTGGAAAATAGAGCTTGAATGACTGTTTTTACCTACATCTGACTATCTTTGTGATACTTTATAGCAGATTGGTGCACTATACTATCATTAAATTGCTTCTAACAAAGAAAGCAGTCATACAAATGGTGAAATTCTGGTCATTTTAAGCCCCTCCCCCCATTTGCAGCATGTGTTTCTGAGGTCAATTCTGTCCATACAATTCACTAAAATTATATATAACTGATACCAAAGGATCATCATGTGCAAAATAAAGGTAAAACAAACTCCAGAAAGTGAAGAGAGATTGTTCATAATATTCAGTTATCCAACAAAATACAATTAAGTGTAAAATTTGTTGACAATTCAGTCTTTACTTATCATGGGGACAGTATGCATGTGTGTCCCAAATTTTTAAAACTGCATGCAGCTGCTAAATTTTTTCCTGTTTTAGCTCACTAATCTAATTCATTATGCGATTCAAAGCATCATTATTGTGAAAAATATGAGCAACTATGAATAAAATTGCAATTTATTGCAAAATTTGGATGTGAAATTAGTAAAAATCTCGTATTGTGACACGACGCATCATAAAATGGCACTCAGAATGAGCTTTGGAGCTTTTCAACTCTCAGATTTGTGTATAATAGGTTCATTCAGTATGTATACTACAAATATAAATAAAATACAATTTCAAAAAAATATATAATGTTGAAAAAAATTGGGATTTTATATGAGGCTGTATCATTCGAGTTAGCGATATATGTCGTAATGTTAGAAAACATTAATTTTAACATTTTCAAGCATTTTCTGGATACAATCATAACTTTTCATGCATATGTAACTTGCATTTCATCTATTCTAACTCATTTAACTCATCTACATCCTTTAACCTTGGTAAAAGTCTGACAG
>MJUU01036011.1:18147-29392 GCA_002080025.1 Modiolus philippinarum
GACGCATTCCCCCTATATATAAAGTCAAATACCAAATTTGAAATAAATCGGCCCAGCATTAGCAGAGAAAAGTGTGACGAAAATTTTCCCTATGTTCATAAAGGGAAAAATGGCTAAGTTCCGCCAAACTGGAAGTTGATATCATAAGGCAACCAAAATGGGAGACGACGCATTCCACTTTTATATAAAGTCAAATACCAAATTTGAAATAAATCGGCCCAGCAGTAGCTGAGAAAAATGCGACGAAAATTTTTACTATGTTCAATAAAGGGAAAAATGGCTAAGTCCGAAAAACAGGAAGTTGATATCATAAGGTGATCAAAATGGCAGACAACATTTTCCCCCTAAATATAAAGTCAAATACCAAATTTGAAATAAATCTGACCAGCAGTAGCTGAGAAAAATGCGATAAACCTCGGACGGACGGACGGAAGGACGGAAGGACGGACGGACGGACGGAAAAGGGTATTCCAATATACCACCCACTCACGAGTGGGGGTATAATATACGGTATATTGGGATTTTTATTGTGTGTGTTTTATTTTTGCTATGTTCACGGTAGACAATCAAGCACAAAATTTAACCTCTCCATTTAAATGCATTGGATAACCTTTAAAAACTAGGATTTCAAACACAGCAAATATTTCACTGTTCTTTTTTACACTGACTTCGCAAACAAAAGCTGAAGCAAAAATATCCCAATATACAGTAATTTCTCTCTAATTTTCTGCTCAGATGTACTTCTCATCTCATTTTCTTCTCCAATATAATCTCCCGCTAATATTCTCTTTAATATATAAATTCCCAATTGCATTATTGTCTTGTTCAAATACATTATCCCTCAACATCAACCTCAATAGGATTGCATTTTCATCAAAAACATTTGATGTTTCAATAACAAATTTGGACGTCATAATGCTGCAACGTCATGTTTTGGCGGGACACATTTTCAAATAGCAATTTTTTCGTGAATTCTTGGGGGGTCACATGACGAGACTTACAGACCCTATAATCCTCTGACAATCTGTCCAGATATATTGTTCCCCTAACCTTCCCTCCACTCACCTGGTTCTAATGTCTTCTCTCCTCCCTCCTCATCCTCCTTAGTTTCCTCTATTTTCTCCATTTTGTCAGTAGGTTCATCAGTCAGACTAGAAATATGGTGTCCACCCTCTCCACTTCCAATATTGTCAGCACCATCAGAGTGTGGACTAGTGGCAAAGTGGTTAGGACTGATGGCATCATGGTGTGAGTAATCACTGCCACCTGACTGTCCTAAAAATATCAGGATATATACATGTAAATATGTATACATGTTACAGGAGTATGGGTCATTTATCTCCCTATGAGTAACAATACTGATTTCACTTTACACTGAATGTAGTGCCATGCATTTCCAGGTTTTTAATTTTGAATAGAAATGAATACCCGTAAGTGAAAAAGCATAATATTTTTCTACCTCCTATTGACTGGAGAGCTGGTATTAGGAAAAGGTAACATTTTCTAGAAAGGCTTACAATTGTTATTTTTCATCTTGAAATTACTGAGTAACAATCATTTAATAGTATTCTTATGAAGACTTCTTCAAAGTACTTAAATTCAACAACCATAATAATATGGTACGCCATATCTTGCTATTTTAACCATGATTTTATGTCAATTATACAACTATATATTAATGGTACAATATTTGATTTCTGTATAATGGGTAATTTTTGAGAGGTTTTAATTTTTCGCTATATTTGCCTGGTTGCGAAAAGTGCGAAAATAAAAACTCATGAAATTAAAATAAGTAAATCAGTATACACACTTGTCCTTCACACAATTTTCCATTGGCGAAATTTGATGACCACTAAAATTGAATATCACTCTTTGCAGAACAAATCGCGAAAATTGGCAACAGCAAAAATTACCTGCTATACTGTTTGTTTGAATATCTATATGAATCAACATTTGTTTGGAATGCTGTGCTTAAAAACTTATTGTTGACCATGGAATTTTTTATTTGGTCTGACTGGCCAACCCTTTAAGCATACATACCTAAGCTCAATGCTAGGCTAAGATTAGCCATTCCTGATGTGATATCACCAGATTTTCCACCAGTTCCTTCCCCTTGTGAGTCTGTTTGACTTTTTTCAATCTTCTTAGCCTGAGCAGGTCGGACTTCATTTGAACTAGGCTTAAATACTGGTAAATCAATATGTTCCAATTCCCCACAACATGTATCATATAATCCAATATAGAAGTCATAGTTAGCTGCCTGGAAATAGGATATGACATGTATTATAAAAGACTCCAATGAAATATAAAGTTTATGGTAACATCTATACGATATGTGTGAGCACCTATTGAAAAATGTTTGCAGTGTTCCTTTAGCAGTCTGGGGGTGATGGGGGTGGTGGGGGTGTGTCTGTGGGAGGGGGGGGGGGGGGGGGGGTCACTCACTATATATTTGGTGGCAGGGAGGTTCTGACAAAAGGAGGTATTTTTTTCATTTCATGTTTTTGTCTACGATGTGGTATGTCATTTTTAGAACTTTTCCTCTGAAGGGGTCTATAAATTCCTGTCTCTAATGGGGTTATAATTAACTAAGCACTTTCTGCAATGAGGTTTTAATAAGTTCTTAATTGGATTACCCTCTCATTTTAGAGCTTATCTGTTACTTAATATCATTTATTAGCACAGTATTTACTTGACAGAGATATACTGGATTAATATTACATTGGAATATTATGATTACATTTTCATGTGGTTTTTTTTTTATTTTTTTTTTGCTTGTCACAAAATTTGATATTCTAAAGGGTGCATTATTTTGGCACCTGGGCTGGGTCTGCAATGGGGTTGAAATTTACACTGAAAGTCTACAATGGGGTTGAAATTTACACTGAAAGTCTACAATGGGGTTGCTAATTCCGGTAAAAGTAGTCTACAAAGGGGTCGGGGTTCTGGACCTGCATCCGAACCCCCTATTTTTCCGAAAATTGCTTGTCATCCTCTATTTTGTATTTTAAATTCGTATTTATTGAGGTAACCGTTTTAAATTCTTCCAAAGGTGTGCGGGAAGTTCGACATGCTTGTCATTCTTGCCTTTTCAGCTTCAACTAATAAAAAACATGAGGTTGCACGCGTTGTCATGCTAGATATACCCCCACTCGTTGAAATAAATCATCCGAGGAGTAGCTGAGAAAAGTGAGACGAAAATTTTCACTAAGTTCAATAAAGGGGAAAATGACAAAGTCCCACCAAACAGGAAGATGATACATCAGGGTTCCCACAACATTATTGCAATCAAATTCAAGGACTTTTCAAGGAGTTTTCAAGGTCTTTCCTATAATTTTCAAGGTCCTTTGCCTGAACAAACTCATTGCTTCTGCATGAGAAAATCTAGTCAAACTAGCACTAAGAGACTGTCTCTTTGAACTTACTATGAAGAACATGTAATCTCTCCTTGTTTAAAGTCTCATGGGCCGAGCTCAATATTCCTTTTCAGGACATGTTCTATCTGTTCTAGGAAACATTGATAATCGAATTGCATAGAACAAGGACAGAACATTCAATATGGAGGTCAAAATTTAAATGATCGTGATATTTACTGTAACAACCCTTCACTCATTGGGAGATTATAAAGAATTTATTTTTCATACATTGTGTAATATTTTACACAAAAACATGCTGGAAACGTATTTAGTTTCTTCTGCAAGCACGGATAATGGGAAAAACGTTCAGATTCCTTAAATTGTGAAAAACGTATTTTTTTCTTTTGAACTATTGATCTCCAAATTAAATTCAAACACTGAATTGACAAGCGTATATACATTTTCATCAAACTTGTATTTTAGATAGGCTCGTGTATTTAATTATTACCGTGTCCACAGCTCCAGATAAGAATTGACTAATTGGGTAATTTCACTCTTACTTTTGTCATCAATTGGGTTATAAAAATTTTCCCAGGTAAAGCCATATATGTTCAACCCTTACAGTTAAAATGAGGTGGGTTTCCACCCCTTAGAGCAGTAGTATATTGGGTTTTTATATTAGAAAAGAAAATATACATGTGATATTATTATTAAAAATTGTCGTCATCTATCAAAAGGATCAATTGCAAGTAATAAATTTTAATCATGCGTTATTGAAAAAGATCGAGCATCGTCCATGCATATAAATTGGTAATGTCATTGTTTGATGTTTTGCCATGGTGAAGATCATATCAATTTTATCCAACTTTATTTCTACTTCATTGTTTTGATTGATTGATTAATTAGACTGTTAGGTACAGTGAGCAACTTTTCAGCTATGCAAGGAAGAGAACAAGCTAACCAATTNAAAAAGTCACAAGTAATAGAAGAAAGATATAAAGAAGGAATGGGCAATCGGGGCAACAAAATTTTACAAAGAATGGAAAAAAAGGAAATGGGTAGGGACAGGAAATTTAGCCTTCCATAGGACCCCTTGTGTATATGCTCTTGTTCATGAAATATAGGAGAGTTCTTTCTACTGCATTAGGTGTGTATTTTCTCCACACAGTTTGTCGGTTAGGAATTCCATATTATACTAGTATCCTGTCAACCCCACGGACACTTGAAAACAGAGGAAATGGGTAGGGGCAGGAAATTAAGCCTTCCATGCTGTTCTTAGTGAGTCTGCACTTCTACGAGATATTAAGGAGGGGTCAAATACATCAATCCAAATAAAATATTAGTAAAAGTAGAAAGACTTAAAGAAAGAGTTATGGGATGTTGTCTCCTTGACATTTACCCCATTTCCTTTCTTTTTCATGCCATGGGCATCGAGTTATGACTGCCAATGGAAAATGGGGGAAATGGGTAGGGGCGGGAAAATAGATGTTTTTATAACCCCTCCCTTAATGGGTCTTCTGTGTACGAGAAGCACATATGAGGTTTTTATACTTCAAAGAGAGTGACGTTTTGTTTTTTGAAAGTTTGTCTTCAGGCTTTCCCTTGTAGATACTTTGTTATGTCCTTTGCATGTACTCCATATCCTTTCATTGTTTATTTCTGTATTATGGTCCAACTACCCTACATAGATAGGGCATTCATCATCTCACCACCTGGAGATGCCTAATGTAGCATTGTTTTGAACGAGAAACACCACAACTTTGTTTTTCCATCAGAAGTTTTCTTGTTTAACACTGATTGCTAAGTATCTTGTATTTCCAGTTTAAATGAATATACCGTATATCTGCAATGCGAATCCGTTGTGCGTATTTTTAATTGAAAATCCGTAGTGGTAATAAACACCTCTACGAAGACGGTTTCAATTTTCGGTCCATTTTACTCTCAAAATCGTTCACTGTTACCCGGCACCAAAAATCAAACGACAGGGACACGGTTCAATTTACCGGTTTTGCTAACACTAAGAAGATTTGGCTACAAATGGGTGAAACTACGCAACTCTCCATGATAGAATTGGGTGAAAACTCATTGTTGCAGAAATATTTGAGTAAAGTGTTTTAAATTGGTTACTAGACGCATGTCAAAGAGAATAAATTGGGTTCTCATTTATTTTAATTGCGTAATCTTGCAAATACGCAGCTTATCTGTTGCTCTACGCGTGTATCACTTTCCGGTGAATATAACATAATTAATAGATTCTACTGTGGAATTTAAATTCTAGGCATTACCGACTTCGAATATTTATTGAGATTTTTAACGTTTTTTTTTCGCTAAAACGAAGTACAAATGTAGTTAATCAGTTGGGACATGTTCTACACGGGTGTTCTGACCCATATATTTATTTAAAATGGGCGTAATAAATTTTTTCCGGGTGTGAGTAATTCGGTTTCAGTACAGTATATAAAGCTTTGTATAAAGTAGTTCCTTATCGAGGTTGGGCAGTGACCAAGTCGAACACACCTAAAACTGAAGTTTTCATCGCCATTTTTCTCGTAATGTCCGATTCTGAAGAACGTATGCTGTTAGATGACAAAATAGAACATTCAACAGTTCGTCAAAACAACAGAACGGAGGATGTTTCTTATGCTGATTTATTTTCACTTCTAAAGACCTACATGAATGACAAGATAAGTGGCATTGAGAGAACCTTTAGTGACACTACTCAAAGTTTGGCTAAGAAAGTGAGAAAATCAGAATATTCGTTCAAATTCAAAGGTAATCAGACGCAGTTTGAATTGAATTATAGAAGATATTAATTCAGCCCTCAAACTTATTGAGTCCTACAAGCACGCTAAGGCTGTTTCTGTTTTAAAAGGTTCAATTGAAACCCTGAAAAAACGCAACAAGCACATCAGAATTGCAGATAAATCCGACAGAGGTTGGAAAACAGTTGATGAATACCTATCAGATGAAGTCGCGAGCGATTCGGAAGACGAGAAGAGAATCAGAGCCGCTGAAAATAGAGCAGTTAGAAAGATTAAAGCTAGCAAGAAGAGCGACAAAATTAACAGGAAAAAGCCAGCAGAAGCCGCAGGAGCACCTTCACAATCTTCTCACAACGGTGGTGATTCTTTTACTGTGCCGCCCTTTCGTGCAGCTGGAGCTGTCGCCTCAGCTCAGCAAAATTCTAAGGCAAACGATCAGTGCTTTAGATGCTCCAGCTTTGGTCACTGGGCACGCGACTGTAGAAAGAAGCTCGACGGAGAGAAGCCCAGAATTCCCAGAGGACCTGCTGTTTAAAGAAAATAACACGGAAATATTCAAGGTACAGAGTATAGACATTTTAGACTCTTTTTATGAATATCAATCTGGCAAAACAAATATTTATGTAAAAGGTAGATTAAAAAAGTCTATTAATTTTTGGCAAAATATCGGGGCTTCAGACTTTATTTTAGATGTTATTAAGAAAGGATATAAAATCCCTTTGTTACATCAACCGCCAAGTGTTTTTCTACAAAACAACAAATCAGCTTTTGATAATCATTTATTTGTTGATCAAGCTATTAAAGATTTACTCAAAGGCGAGCTGATAAAAGAGGTATCGAACAGACCGCATGTGGTTAATCCTTTAACTGTCTCTATTAATAGTAAAGGTAAAGAAAGACTCATCCTTGACCTAAGACATGTAAATAAACAGGTATTACTGAACAAGTTCAAATTTGAAGATTGGCGTACATTAAAGCATTATGTTACAAAGGATAGCTTCGGGTTTGTCTTTGACCTAAAATCGGGGTATCATCATATTGATATTCACGATTCTTATCAAACTTATCTAGGTTTTAGTTGGAGAATTGATAACATCGTAAAATATTTTGTTTTTACTGTTCTACCGTTTGGGCTGAAATCGAGCGCATATATTTTTTTCAAAGGTTTTGAGACCCCTAGTAAAGTATTGGAGACAACAGAGTTTAAAAATAGTCTTGTATTTAGATGACGGATTTGGAGTTTCAGATAGTTATTCATCTTGTATTAAGCATTCTACACAGGTAAAAAATGATATCATTAACTCGGGATTGGTGCCTAACAAAGATAAATCAATCTGGACACCTAGTCAATCAGTAGAATGGTTAGGGTTTATATGGAATCTGAAAGAGTGTACTTTACAAGTTCCTGAAAGGAAATTTTTAGATTTACAAGAATTAATTTCTACAGTACTGAAAAATTCTTGCAGGGTAAGGGCTAAAACGTTAGCAAAAGTTTGCGGTAAGATTATTGCCATGGCTCCTGTTTTAGGCAATGTTACACAGATTATGTCTAGGTGTATGTTTTCTGCATTAAACGAAAAGTATGATTGGAAGCAAATTTTGAATATATCTTCCAATCAGGATTGCATAGGTGAGCTTTTATTTTGGAAAAACAACATTTTTAAAATGAAACCAAAGTCCTTAATACTTAAATCTTCTATTTTTAATATATTTACTGACGCTAGTAATTATGCAGCGGCGGGCTTTGTTGGAAATTCTCATTTGGTTATGCATAAGCCATGGATTCTTACCGAAGCTTGCAAGAGTTCATCTTGGAGAGAAATTAAAGCGATAGAGTTATCTTTGATAGCTTTCTTAGGTCTTTTTATTGGCAGTTCGGTTACTTTTTATACAGATAGCAAAAATGCCGCTAACATCGTGTTAAAAGGTAGTCGGGTACCAGAGCTACAAATTTTAGCTTTATCAATTTTTGATACGCGCAGATTACACAATATTGATTTAAACACAGTGTGGATCCCAAGGGAACAAAACGCACAGGCGGATTACCTTAGTCGTATTATAGATACAGATGATTGGCAAACTACATCTGAATGTTTTGAATTCTTGGATTATATGTGGGGACCACATACTGTAGATCGGTTTGCAAATATGAACAACAATAAGACGAAACTTTTCAATTCACTTTACTGGAATCCTGGCTCTCTAGCAGTTGATGCATTTAGTTCAAATTGGCAGGGTCATATAAATTGGTTAGTGCCGCCAGTCGCTTTAGCCCAAAGAGAAATTTTACATTTACTAAATTGTAAAGCGAAGGGTATGCTTATTGTGCCTAAATGGCCTTCGGCCCCTTTCTGGCCTTTAATATTCGACAGCAATTTAGAATATAAGCAGTATGTGTTTGACGTGCTAGAATTTTCAGAATACAACAGAATATTGGCGCCAGGCCAAAACGTTAACTCGATATTTGCTAACGGTACTTTCACTGGAAAGATTCTAGCAGTCAAATTAGATGCTTCATCATGTTAATTGTATTTTGTTTATTTGCATTGTTGGTTATTGTACTCTACTGAGAGAATGTTTAGTCACTGGACTTACTTGAACTGTGTCACTGGGCACTTTGTGGATGTTTTGGTTTTCCACATGGATAGTTGTGAGGTCACTGGACCACTTACTTTGAATAGAAAATGGTAAGGTCTTTACTTATTTTTATATTATTTGTTTCTGAATTTTAATTATTTTTATTTTTAGAAAATATTTTCTGAAGGATTTTGGAAAATGTCGTCACAAGTTGTTCACCCTGATCTGAAGACTTTATTCGTTAATCTGAATTCAACTATAGTCAATTCCAGAGCTAAAAATACAGTTTCAAAGTATATAAGTACATTTAAAAGATTATGTCTTGGGCGGAAAATTATTCAGAGATTACTTCTGTATTGCCATGTAACGAGCTTCACGTTGCTTTGTATCTTCAACATTTAATCGAGTCTTCGCAGCACCATAGCGCTGTGGAAAGCGCATTTTATTCCATAAAATGGGCACTTGATATAGCAGGGTTAGATAACCCTTGTAATTCAGAATTTCTTAGGAATATTGTTGAGTCGGCTAAAAGGAAATTATCCCGTATTATTAAGAAGAAAGAACCTATTTCCCCAGATATAATGAAAAAATTGTTTCAAAGGTTCGACACTCCAAATAGTACACTCAAAGATTTAAGACTTTTAGCCATGTACTGACTTTTTAAGATATGACGAGCTTAGCAATTTAAAAGCTAAGAATTTGACTTTCTTTGAAGATTATCTTGACATTTTTGTAGAAAAGAGTAAAACAGATTGTTACAGAAACGGTAAAAATGTTTTGATTTCTTAATTGAATAACAAATACTGTCCAGTCAATATTTTGCAACGTTATATTTCTCTTGCTGGTATTATTTTGTCTTCTGATATGTTTTTATTTAGATCTCTTTCATTTTTGAAAAAATCCAACTCTTTTATTTTGAGAAAACAAAATGTAAAACTTTCATATACAAGGACTAGAGAAGTAGTTCGGTCCGCTTTAGCTTCAATCGGACTAAATGTTTCAGATTACGGTTTACATAGTTTACGCTCCGGTGGAGCAACTTCAGCTTGTAATTTTGGTATATCTGACAGACTTTTTAAGGCTCAAGGCCGCTGGAAATCCGAAAACGCCAAAGACGGATATGTTCGTGAAAGCTTAGAAGCTAAGTTGTCAGTTACAAAAAATCTTGGTTTAATGTAGTTTTTCAGCACACACTACTTTCTTTGTACATTTCGAAATGGTCACTCACCAGACAACTTCTGCAAGAGTTTGTTATTTATTTATTTGTAGTAAATGAGCCAGTACAAGTGCTATGAGCAATTACAGGTATTATGAGCGATGTTGCACATAAATAATTTATGTGCGTTTGAACATAGTGAATTAGAACATAAAAGCAATTATTGATCAGAGTGTTCGTATTGTGAGAAGGCTATAATCGAGCATCGCCATGCTGACTAGTAGAAAAACAAATAATATTTGAGAAACGCCCCATAATTTGTTAATGATTTTTCATTGCTTAATTGCAATGTTAAAATCTCGTGATGTTAAGCGCAATTCAGACTATGACTTTTTATAGTAGTTCGGCACTATCAATACTCGTACCTAGATTCTATTTTCATACTAAACACATTGAATCGAAAGTTCCG
The DNA here is from genome assembly GCA_002080025.1 of Modiolus philippinarum. Taxonomy (NCBI): domain Eukaryota; kingdom Metazoa; phylum Mollusca; class Bivalvia; order Mytilida; family Modiolidae; genus Modiolus; species Modiolus philippinarum. The sequence continues at coordinate 28,468 of MJUU01036011.1, forward strand.
GGTACGAACTTTTTTGGGGACGAAAAATCACATGATCGAAGGGAGTTAACCCAAATTAAAATCAACATCTTCGGAGATTAAATTTCACGGTTTTCTCCCGGTCTTTTTCTAATTTTATGGAATTTCCCGGTTTTTTCCCGGCCGGGAACACCTCAAACGAAATTCCCGGCTTTTTCCCGTTTTCCCGGTCTTGTGGGAACCATGATACATGTATCATAAGGCGACCAAAATTGGAGACGACACATTCCCCCTATATATAAAGTCAAATACCAAATTTGAAATAAATCGGCCCAGCAGTAGCTGAGAAAAGTGCGACGAAAATTTTCGCTATGTTCAATAAAGGGAAAAATTACAAAGTCCCGCCAAACAGGTAGTTGATATCCTAAGGCGACCAAAATGGGAGACGATACATTCCCCCTATATATAAAGTCAAATACCAAATTTGAAATAAATCGTCCCAGCAGTAGCTGAGAAAAATGCAACGAAAATTTTCACTATGTTCAATAAAGCTAACAAGAGGCTCTGAAGAGCCTGTATCGCTCACCTGGACCATGACTGACATAAATAAAAGGCATTTCCAATAAGAAAAACAAAACACAAAATTTAGCAGAATACTTTTTTTTCCTAAAATTACAGTGTTCTTCTTTGGTTTCCATGGCAACCAAAAGCTCCACTATCCATTACAACCCCTAACAAAACACCATTCAAAAAAAATTTGGGCAGGGGTTCCCCTTATAATACATATTGCTGAAATTAAAACATTCAGACCACAATTCAAATAAAAATTCAAAAATTTGGGCAGAGGTTCTAATTGGACTAGTAGTGAGGTTTCTGAGAAGAAGATCTTTGAATGTATATTCCATAGGGTCCAATGTTAAAACTATGTTCCCGCTGGCGGCCATCTTGGATTAGGTACGGACCTGCC
>MJUU01036011.1:29986-55011 GCA_002080025.1 Modiolus philippinarum
CATTGTGACTAAGTTTGGTTATAATTGGACTGGTAGTTTCTGAGAAGAAGATCTTTGAATGTCTTTCCCAAAGGGTCCAATGTTAAAACTATGTTCCCCGCTGGCCGCCATCTTGGATTAGGTACGGACATGCCGGATACCTTTTTGGAAAGGACCTCCTAAAGACCATTGTGACTAAGTTTGGTTACAATTGGACTGGTAGTTTCTGACAAGAAGATCTTTGAATGTCTTTCCCATAGGGTCCAATGTTAAAACTATGTTCCCCGCTGGCGGCCATCTTGGATGAGGTACGGACCTGTCGGATACCTTTTTTGGAAGGGACCATCTAAGGACTATTGTGACAAAGTTTGGTCCCAATTGGCCCAGTAGTTTCAGAGGAGAAGATCTTTGAATGAAAAGTTCATGACGGACGGACGCCGGACGCCGGAGGCCGGACGCCAAGTGATGGCAAAAGCTCACCCTGGCATAGCCAGGTGAGCTAAAAATGGCAAAGTCCCGCCAAACAGGAAGTTGATATCATAAGGCAACCAAATTGGGAGGCGATGCATTCCCCCTACATATAAAGTCAAATACCAAATTTAAAATAAATCAGCCCAGCAGTAGCTGAGAAAAGTGCGATGAAAATTTTCACTATGTTCAATTAAGGGGAAATGGCTAAGTCCCGCCAAACAGGAAGTTGATATTATAAGGTGACCAAAATGGGAGGCGATGCATTCCCCCTATATATAAAGTCAAATACCAAATTTGAAATAAATCGGCCCATCACTAGCTGAGAAAAGTGCGACCAAAATTTCACTATGTTCAATTAAGGGAAAATGGCTAAGTCCCACCAAACAGGAAGTTGATATCATTAGGAGACCAAAATGGCAGAAAACACATTCCCCCTAAATATAAAGTCAAATACCAAATTTGAAATGAATGGGCCCAGCAGTAGCTGAGAAAAATGCGATAAACTTCGGACGGACGGACGGAAGGACAGATGGACAAGGGTATTCCAATATACCACCCACTGATGAGTGGGGGTATAAAAATGTCGATTTTGAATGTTGCAGCAACTTTTTGTTGTTACAATATTCTATCGTTCCTTGAAGCTTTTATGTCATAATGGGCAAATGTCAAAGCTGTGTAGGATATATCAACAACCCAGTTTCTGTAATTTTTTTTACGTCTAGTTTATCTATTTGTATAATCATGATTCTATTTTGAATACCACATTGGAAAGAGCAAATGCAATAGATGCAATACATGTTTATTTTTATCGTTTGATTTTTGATTTCATGTGAAAACTTGAATAAAAGTTATTGCCTTTGAAATGTTGGGAGAATCGCTTGATATATCCAGGTCAACCTCTGATATATCTGGGTTAACAGGATATGGCATTTGCTGAAAGGCTCTGCAGGCTGAAAAAACAATGGGGAAGGATGATAATCTGTTTGGTCCAATCAAATGGATCATCCTTCTCAGTCCTTTTCTCTACCTTACATGTAAGTTATAAATATCTTATAACTTAAAAGTTATAGTCTTAGTTCATTTTTATCTATCTGTTACCTATCTAACAAGGAAGCAAAATTTACCTTATGGTCAAATGGATCATCTTTATCTGCCTGTTACCTATCAAACAAGGAAGTAAAATATACCTTATGGTCAAATGAAACATCCTTATCTGCCTGTTACCTATCTAACAAGGAAGTAAAATATACTTTATGGTCAAATGGATCATCCTTATCTGTTGCCTATCTAACAAGGAAGTAAAATTTACCTTATGATCAAATGAATCATCCTTATCTGCCTGTTACCAATCTAACAAGGAAGTGAAATATACCTTATGTTCAAATGGATCATCCTTATCTGCCTGTTACCTATCTAACAAGGAAGTAAAATATACTTTATGGTCAAATGGAACATCCTTATCTGCCTGTTACCTAGCTGCGGAACCGTAGCTCTTATGGTCCTTGTGCTGATTTTTTGATAGTTGCGGACCATAGAGCTACGGATTTATCCCTATATAAAACTTGCAACTCCTGCGACACAAATTGTGTCGCACGTTTCTGGGAGTTATTTGACAACCGGACGCCAAAGTACGTGTATCGAAGTGTGTTCATTTCGTTTCCTTTAATATTTTTCTATTACTTACAACATTAAATTATGGTAGCATTAAGTGAACCAACACCTGAGGTGGATATCGTGTGGTAGGGTAGTTATGGATGGATACCCTACCACACGATATCCACCTCAAGTGTTGGTTCACTTAATGCTACCTCAGTTCTCTGTTTACCAGTGAACCCTTGCATCCTTTCGGATCCACCTCTGCAGAACAGCGTTGTACTCTACAACCACCAGCATGGCCGATTCCGACCTGTTCAAAAACTGGAGACCATACCAAGAAGATGAAGATTCCCCACAGGCATCAAAGAAAAGAAAAATTAGAAACCAAACAGAAGAAACAATGGCAACAACCACCAATCCAACTCTCTCAAGCCGTGCCACACAGAAAATTAGAAATGAAAACCAAGTCAAATACCAAACATTGTCTAAGATAAACATTAAATATATGAGCAGCCCGAACCACAAGGATTACCCAACTAGATGTCTTGAAAACAGTTCACTACCAAGAACATTCTGCAGCAGTATTTTACCTCAAGTTCTAGATACGACACCACAATTTTTTAATACTATGGGAATCAGCACAGATCAACTTCAGCATGGAACTACATCTGCAGACCGGCGTTGTACTCTACAACCACTCGCATGGCTGACTACAAACGTTCCAAGACTCGAGACCATACCCAGAAGATGATGATTCCACACAGACATCGAGAATATCCCAATACACTGGAATGTAACATATTGACACCAATTTTACTGGCATACGATACAGTGGTACAGAACTATGAAAAACGAACACTAAAAATAACTTTCTTAATGTTTATTTACAATTTATTTTTAACTATGTAACTATGTTCATTCATTTTCATTGTGACGTCGACTTTTAAACGTTAACCACATTTAACCACATTTTTCATACTTCAGACGTCTTTTTCATTATGTTAACTGTTCTGAAGATGCCCTTAACGGGGCGAAACATGTAGACAAAATAAAAACACAAATCTGCAGCGGTACTATGGATGTTGTTGTCTTTTGGATCAACATTTAATTATGCAAGGTGAGTCATTATTTTCTATTTATAAAGGGAATTGTCCAAGTATAAACGTAATCCTGCCTACTTTTAGTGGCAATTTTGAACATCCCAGTCACGTGACATTTCGAAAGGCGGCAATAAAAGCCAGATCATGTCCGGAACGGATATTTCAAAATTCATCAGGAATATTTCTTAAATGCAGATCAATCAATTACTTTCATTCCAAAAGCTTTGCAAAAGTGAAAATGTTGCCATTCAAATCAGAGATTGACAAAATATTTACTTTAGGATATCTGTTCCGGATTCGATTTTTATTTAGTCCTGCCTGCCGGAAAGTCTCATTCCCAATGTGATTGAAGTCAGCAAGATGGCCGAAGGCGGTTTGACCCCAACGATAACGTTTGTTATGATAATGAGCCGGAAATGAATATTTATTGGTAAATAAATATGGAAGGTTGCGGATAAACATTTAAAGAAACAAAATACATGAATGAGACTGCCCCCACTTGGCGTCCGGTTGTCAGAAAACTCCCCAAAACGTGCGACAAAATTTGTGTCGCAAAATCGCAAGTTTTATATAGGGGAAAATTCGTAGCTCTATGGTCCACCAAATCAGAAACAAATAAAAGGACCTATAGAGCTACGGTTCCGCATCTACCTGTTACCTATCTAACAAGGCAGTAAAATTTACCTTATGATCAAATGGATCATCCTTATCTGCCTGTTACCTATCTAACAAGGAAGTGAAATATACATTATGGTCAAATGGATCATCCTTATCTGCCTGTTACCTATATAACAAGGAAGTAAAATTTACCTTATGATCAAATGGATCATCCTTATCTGCCTGTTACCTATCTAACAAGGAAGTGAAATATACCTTATGGTCAAATGGATCATCCTTATCTGCCTATTACCTATCTAACAAGGCAGTAAAATTTACCTTATGATCAAATGGATCATCCTTATCTGCCTGTTACCTATCTGACAAGGAAGTGAAATATACCTTATGGTCAAATGGATCATCCTTATCTGCCTGTTACCTATCTAACAAGGAAGTAAAATATACCTCATGGTAAATGAATCATCCTTATCTGCCTGTTACCTATCTAACAAGGAAGTAAAATATACCTTATGGTCAAAAGAGCATCCTTACCTAACTGTTCCATATCTAACAATGAAGTAAAATTTACCTTACGGTCAAATGGAACATCCTTATCTGCCTGTAACCTATCTAACAATGAAGTAAAATATACCTTATGGTCAAATGGAACATCCTTATCTGCCTGTAACCTATCTAACAATGAAGTAAAATATACCTTATGGTCAAATGGATCATCTTTATCTGCCTGTTACCTATCTAACAAGGAAGTAAAATTTACCTTATGGTCAAATGGATCATCTTTATCTGCTTGCTTCCTACCACAGTTACATCCAGCTCTCGTCTTTAGTTGGTTAGAATGGGACATAACTGGTAAATGTCTATTTTTATCTGTCTCTGGTTCATCTGGCAGTCTATGTAGCTGTTAAAAGAATACAAATCAAAACAGAAAATGGTGACAAAACAAACTGTCTAAGCATCAGTCATATGGTGCCAATTGTTTATAAAAAGACATGCTAATGGAGTACAGTGCACCCTCATTATAGCTACACCTTTTTGGAGCAGCCCAAATTTTGACTATATGTTAGGGTGGCCATTTATTGAGGGAATAAATTACAAAGAAAGTATGTAACTTTTTTTAGAAATGAGCCTTTAATGTTGGTGGCAATAAATAAGGGATGACTGTTTAAGAGAGAGGCAGTATAACAAGCAAGTACTGTATCATACAAAAATAGCAACTGCTTGAACATTGTCTGGTAATCTACAATTCTTCAAAATTTTACATCATTGAGGCTGGTTCCCACTGACAGCATGGTTATCATAGTAATAGCTGGAACTCCACTTAACTATTGTGTTGCACAGAGTAATGCTTTGCAGTGGCAGATCATTTCAGGAGTTGAGCAAAAAAATTTCAAGAAACAAGAGTTGTCAGAAGACAATATAGCTCGCCGGGGATTCCAGTAACCTCAATGCACAATAAATTCTAAAGTAATAGAAAGCTTTCTTTACAAGAAATTCAAATATATCAAATATAAACACCCTATCATTAAACAACTTAATTCTTGAAGCAAAGTTAAAGTTTTTAAAAAATTGCCCTCAAGGCAAGGTCAAGGTCAAAATGTCTACAAATATGGTACCACCAGAAAGCTCTAACCATAAGGAAGTTACATACAAAATATAAACACCCTACCACTAAAGGCCTAGCTTCTAGAGGCAAGGTTTAAGTTTTTTGAAAATTGCCCATAGGGCAAGGTCAAGGTCAAAATGTCTACAAGTATAGTACCAGAAGAAAGCTCTCATCACAAGGAAGTCACATACCAAATATCAACATCCTAGCTATTCAGGTCTCAATTCCACAAGCCAGGTTAAAGTTTTGCTGACGCCGACGCCAACGACGCAGGGGGTATGACAATAGCTCTCCGGACATTCGTCCTGGCGAGCTAAAAAAAGAGCAGTCAAATCTGCTTTTTTTCAGAATTGCAATCTATATTTCTAATCTATACAAGCTGAGAACCCATTCTTGCCAGTTACCCAATATTTCCACTTGATTTTTTTTTTTTTTTGCAAAATATCTTTAGATTTTTCTGTGAAAGTTTTGGTTCCCTGTAAAGTTGAAAATATGTTTATTTCAAACAACAGATAATATTTCTAGCAAGCAGAAAAGTTGTAAATGGCGAGATTGGGTACCTGGCAAGAATGGTTACTCGGCCAGTATAGCTGTGCATGGATTAAAAATTATACTGAATTTTTAATGTCTAACATACAGGGTTGATACAGTGATTTCCAGTGACGCTTATTTCTTCACAGAGTTGTCTTCCATTTTTCCAGAACTTTTCACAAGCTTCATCTAACTGATATAAGTATTTCTCTGTGGCAGGACCTCTAGCAAACTGATGGAATACTCTGTGGGCTTGTTGTAGCTGTAATATAAAAAAATGTCAATAATAAATTAGGGTGGTAAAGGGTTATTTTCGTGCAATGTTTTTGGCGTTTTATAAATTCGTGGTTTTCATTCCGCGTGCTTTTGTGTTGGCATTATTTCATGTGTCATGTTTTGTCAATATTTTGAGCTTGTGATTCGTTTTGGATATATTATATTTCGTACATGTTCATTTTCCTGTAAAAAGAATCACAGAGCGAAATTTCACAAATTTTTATTGATTTTAAGAGCCTTGAGGTTAAAAAAAAATCAGATAAGATGCATGAATTACCATAAATGATAATGGCTTCTCAAGTTTTTTGTGAACTATGAGCATCAATTTTCGGAGCTTGTGATTGGCCATATTTATCACTTGTGTTTCCTTTTTGACAATTTTCAAGTAAGTTATTTCAGGTTGGGGTCCCCCCTTTACCATCCCCATAAATGGTGACAAAATATAAATAACAGACAAAACAATTTCAAGTTATTTGAAAGACCATTTTCTCCCATTCCAAGCAATTGGTTAAATGTGCACACCACTTTTAAACAAACAGGTGTTGATTAAATTTCGGCAAGAATTTCCCGCCATTTTAGATTTTTTGCATTTTACACACATTTCCTAAGAGAAAAATATTCTCATTCAGTTAGGTCACAAGTTAAAAATATTTCTTCAATCTTTATAGTAAAATTTTGATTAACTATATGTAATCTACATATTTATCATTACTAAGATTCAGACATCAAATCAAATAATTTACACTGAAAAAGTCAAGAATTTGGTTTTATTTAAATTCAAAGTATCTTTACACAGTAAGTAGTTGGCCAACAAACCAGGATATTGCTTTAATACAATTACCAAGCTTCAGACCAAATGTAAAATCTTTCCAACTAATACAAGCCATGAAGAAATATTTGACAAAAAATAAATGGTTGATGCACATTTGCACAGAAGGAGAAAGTGAAAGCTATAGGACACCAACATCTTGATGAAGGGTTCCAATGAGTGACAGGTAAACAGGAAGTAGATTTAAACACAGGTCTGATAATGCAGAATACAATGCCTGTATTAAATAATCATATAAAGCTTGTGTCAATTTTTCCCATTCATATCATTTACCATTGCTGTTGGTGAGGAAAATGTGACAGACATCAGAACAAGTGATGGACACACCCACTTATCAATATACTCCCAAGCACACCCATACATAGACTATGCACAGCACATTGATCATTTGCATGATGACCAGTATTTTGATATGACTTTATAGAATTAGTCAAATACTGATCAAAATGTCTGTCATTCTAATCAAAGTTTCAAGATAAGTCAGTGTTTGGTAAAGTAAAACCTGATTTTATCAAAACCTGACTAATCTGGAAACCTGTCTTCACCAAAAATGCTTTTAGATCCTTTTGTATCAATATCTAAGTTGAACACGCTATCTTGATTCAACAAAACTTTTAGTCCAAAAGTATTTCTGCTTAGCCAGGTTTCAATGTAAACTGCAATACCCATGTAAAAAAATACAGTCACATTTTTGCATCCAATAAACTTTCTATCCAGAACTTTTTCTGTTCAGCCAGGTCTAACTTGATCTCACTTGAGGGGGTGAATATTGTTCATTCCTGGTTGAAGACCCTCAGGCAACATCAAGATGTATACAGGAATAAAAACCCTGTCCTTGATAAACTTGAGTTTTCTATGTATAGTGTGTTTTTGTCACATGTACATTCACTCCATATCCTTTCATATTTTTCTATTTACTGCATTTCTGACAGACTGTATCATACTTACTTTTGTAATGTGGAAGTTCGTAACATAATGTGTTGGTAGATTTTCCTGATAGGCTGCTTCCGCTACAGGTAAAACTTTGTTACAGCGACTGAAAATTAAGTTGTGTAGATTAAACATTGCAATATTATTGCAGAAAGGAAGTAAACATAAATGTACAGTGGAACCTGTGTAATTCACCACAAAATATGTCCGATTACAAAGGNATCATCCTTATCTGCCTGTTACCTATCTAACAAGGAAGTGAAATATACCTTATGGTCAAATGGATCATCCTTATCTGCCTGTTACTTATCTAACAAGGAAGTAAAATTTACCTTATGGTCAAATGGATCATCCTAATCTGCCTGTTACCTATCTAACAAGGAAGTGAAATATACCTTATGGTCAAATGGATCATCCTTATCTGCCTGTTACCTATCTAACAAGGAAGTGAAATTTACCTTATGGTCAAATGGATCATCTTTATCTGCTTGCTTCCTACCACAGTTACATCCAGCTCTCGTCTTTAGTTGGTTAGAATGGGACATAACTGGTAAATGTCTATTTTTATCTGTCTCTGGTTCATCTGGCAGTCTGTGTAGCTGTTAAAAGAATACAAATCAAAACAGAAAATGGTGACAAAACAAATTGTCTAAGCATCAGTCATATGGTGCCATTTGTTTATAAAAAGACATGCTGTTGGAGTACAGTGCACCCTCATTATAGCTACACCTTTTTGGAGCAGCCCAAATTTTGACTATATGTTAGGGTGGCCATTTATTGAGGGAATAAATTACAAAGAAAGTATGTAACTTTTTTTAAAAATGAACCTTGAATGTTGGTGGCAATAAATAATGGATGACTGTTTAAGAGAGGGGCAGTATAACAAGCAAGTACTGTATCATACAAAAATAGCAACTGCTTGAACATTGTCTGGTAATCTACAATTCTTCAAAATTTTACATCATTGAGGCTTGTTCCCACTGACAGCATGGTTATCATAGTAATAGCTGGAACTCCACTTAACTATTGTGTTGCACAGAGTAATGCTTTGCAGTGGCAGATCATTTCAGGAGTTGAGCAAAATAATTCAGGAAAAAAACGAGCAGTCAAATCNAGTATAGTACCAGAAGAAAGCTCTCATCACAAGGAAGTCACATACCAAATATCAACATCCTAGCTATTCAGGTCTCAATTCCACAAGCCAGGTTAAAGTTTTGCTGACGCCGACGCCAACGACGCAGGGGGTATGACAATAGCTCTCCGGACATTCGTCCTGGCGAGCTAAAAAACGAGCAGTCAAATCTGCTTTTTTTCAGAATTGCAATCTATATTTCTAATCTATACAAGCTGAGAACCCATTCTTGCCAGTTACCCAATATTTCCACTTGATTTTTTTTTATGCAAATTATCTTTAGATTTTTCTGTGAAAGTTTTGGTTCCCTGTAAAGTTGAAAATATGTTTATTTCAAACAACAGATAATATTTTTAGTAAGCAGAAAAGTTGTAAATGGCGAGAATGGTTACTCGGCCAGTATAGCTGTGCATGGATTAAAAATTATACTGAATTTTTAATGTCTAACATACAGGGTTGATACAGTGATTTCCAGTGACACTTATTTCTTCACAGAGTTGTCTTCCATTTTTCCAGAACTTTTCACAAGCTTCATCTAACTGATATAAGTATTTCTCTGTGGCAGGACCTCTAGCAAACTGATGGAATACTCTATGGGCTTGTTGTAGCTGTAAAATAAAAAAATATGTCAATAATAAATTAGGGTGGTAAAGGGTTATTTTCGTGCAATGTTTTTGGCGTTTTATAAATTCGTGGTTTTTATTCCACGTGCTTTCGTGTTGGCATTATTTCATGTGTCCCATTTTTGTCAATATTTTGAGCTTGTGATTCGTTTTGAATATATTATATTTAGTACGTGTTCATTTTCCTGTAAAAAGAATCACAGAGCAAAATTTCAGATTTTCATTGATTTTTAGAGCCTTGAGGTAAAAAACAAGAGTCTCTCAAGAGCCTGTATCGCTCACCTGGGTCATGCTGACACAATAAGTCAAATAATCACAACATTTAAGGTTCTCATTTTCAAATTTGTTTATTGACTGTTTAAGGGTCTCATTTTGAAGTTTGCTGATTTTATATGATCCAAAATTAAGCTATGTTCCCCACTGGCAGCTATTTTTGATGGGGCGAAGACCAACTGTCACCTTTCTTGAAGAAGACCATGTAAGGATAATTGTGCCTCACTTTGGTTCCGATTGGCATAGTATTTTCAGAGGAGATCTTTAAACGATTTCCCATGGGGTCCAAGGTTATACAATGTTCCCCCCTGACTGCCATCTTGGATGCTATGCGTCATGCCAGACACATTTTATGAAGGGGACCAAGTAAGGACCATTGTGACTAAGTGTGATTCTAATTGGCCATGTACTTTCAGAGAGAAAATCTATGAATATGTTTCCCTATAGGGTCCAATGTTAAAAACACGTTCCCTCCTGCAGCCATCTAGGATATAATGTTGACTTGCTGAACACATTTTTAAAAGGTGCCACCTAAGGACCATTGTGACTAAGTTTGGTTCCAATTGGCCCAGTATTTTCAGAGGAGAAGATTTTTGCAATATAGTCCAATTTTGGACAAAGTTCCCCGCTGGCGGACATCTTGGATGACGTGCAGACTTGCCAGACAAAATTTTTAAAGGGGACCACCGAAGGACTATTGTGACCAAGTTTGGTTCCAATTGGTGCAGTGGTTTCAGAGAAGATCTTTGAATGTTTTCCTATAGGGTCCAATCTTAAACCGCATTCCTGCTGGCGGCCATCTTTGATATGATACGGACTTGCCAGACATTTTTTTAAAAAGGGGCGACCTAAGGACCATTGTGCCCAAGTTATGGTTCCAATTGGCCTAGCGGTTTCAGAGAAGATGTTTGAATGAAAAGTTTATGATAGACAGACAACTGACACAGTGATGGCAAGGCATAGCCATGCAGGTCAGATATAAAGTTATACAGGCAATGAAGTTAAGATGCTACTTCAATATTTATCTGGAAAAGATGTTAGCAAGGTGGGCAAACAAAAATTACCAAGGCATAGCCATGCAGGTCAGTTAAGATGCTACTTCAATATCTATCTGGGAATGATATTTCCATGGTGGGTAAACATTGAGTGACTGGGACTTACAACATGTATTAATATACAATTATTATTAATTTGTGAAATAAGTATAGTTTATGAAAGTATTTTTGCAAAAAAATGTAAAAATTTGTACAAAAGACACTTTTTTGCTCTTGATTATGTAACAAATAATTATTTTTAATAAAGAGATAGCAGCGAATTTCTCTAAAACTTAAAAGAGAAAAGTAAATTAAAGAAGATTTGAAAACAGATTTTAAAGGGAAATAATCCATTACCATACAAGAGTCAATAACTACAACACAGGCAGTTGGATTTTCTTCAAAATTTCAGAGTATGTAGATCTTGATATGCTGAACATTTTTGCAATTTACACTTCACCTCTATCTGTTACAGTTTTTGAAATATAAAATAAAAAAGGCTTAAATTTTGGAAATTTTACGAAAAAAGGGCTGTAACTCTGAGACAGGTTTTCCGATTTTCTTCAAAATTGCAGGGTAGATAAATCTCATCATTCTGAACAATTTAAATTGTGTCAGATTTTTTATATCTGCATCGGTTTTTGAGTTATTGGCTAAAAACTGCAATTTACCCCTAGGTTCTATTTTTAGCACCGGCGGCCATGTTTTTCATCGGATCATAATAAAATGAGGATCGTTTGTACAGGACATGTCATAGATGATTACTATAAAGTTTCAAACCAAACCCTCCAGTAGTTTCAGAGGAAAAGATTTTTTAAAGTGAGCTAACGACGGACGGACGACGGACGCCAAGTGATGGAAAAAGCTCACCCTGGCATAGCCAGGTGAGCTAAAAATCAGATAAGATGCATGAATTACCATAAATGATAATGGCTTCTCAAGTTTTTTGCGAACTATGAACATCAATTTTCCAAGCTTCGTGATTGGCCATATTTATCACTTGTGATTCCTTTTCGACAATTTTTAAGTACGTTTTTTCAGGTTGGGGACCCCCCTTTACCATCCCCATAAATGGTGACAAAATATAAATAACAGACAAAACAATTTCAAGTTATTTGAAAGTCCATTTTCTCCCATTCCCAGCAATTGGTTAAATGTGCACACGACTTTTAAACAAACAGGTGTTGATTAAATTTCCGCAAGAATTTCCCGCCATTTCAGATTTTTTGCATTTTACACACATTTCATAAGAGAAAAATATTCTCATTCAGTTAGGTCACAAGTTAAAAATATTTCTTCAATCTTAAATAGTAAAATTTTGATTTTAACATGCTTGCTAAGCTCACATGTTGAAAATGAAAACTTTACTATCTTAAGTGAAGAAATATTTTGAACTAACTCCTACTTGAACAAGAAACTATATGTAATCTACATATTTATCATTACTAAGGTTCAGACATCAAATCAAATAATTTACACTGAAAAAGTCAAGAATTTGGTTTTATTTAAATTCAAAGTATCTTTACACAGTAAGTAGTTGGCCAATAAACCAGGATATTGCTTTAATACAATTACCAATCTTCAGACCATATGTAAAATCTTTCCAACTAATACAAGCCATGAAGAAATCTTTGACAAAAAACTAAATTGTTGATGCACAGTTGCACAGAAGGAGAAAGTTAAAGCTATAGGACACCAACATCTTGATGAAGGGTTCTACTGAGTGACAGGTAAACAGGAAGTAGATTTAAACACAGGTCTGATAATGCAGAATACAATTATGCCTGTATTAAATAATCATATAAAGTTTGTGTCAATTTTTCCCATTCATATCATTTACCATTGCTGTTGGTGAGGAAAATGTGACAGACATCGGAACAAGTGATGGACACACCCACTTATCAATATACTCCCAAGCACACCCATACATAGACTATGCACAGCACATTGATCATTTGCATGATGACCAGTATTTTGATATGACTATATAGAATTATTCAAATACTGATCAAAATGTCTGTCATTCTAATCAAAGTTTCAAGATAAGTCAGTGTTTGGTAAAGTAAAACCTGATTTTATCAAAACCTGACTTATCTGGAAACCTGTCTTCACCAAAAATGCTTTCAGATCCTTTTGTATAAATATCTAAGTTGAACACTCTATCTTGATTCAACAAAACTTTTAGTCCAAAGTATTTGTGCTTAGCCAGGTTTCAATGTAAACTGCAATACCCATGTAAAAAAATACAGTCACATTTTTGCATCCAATAAACTTTCTATCCAGAACTTTTTCTGTTCAGCCAGGTCTAACTTGATCTTGCTTGAGGGGGTGAATATTGTTCATCTCTGGTTGAAGACCCTCAGACAACATCAAGATGTAGACAGGAATAATAATTCGTGAAGGTTCCGCGGACCTGGTGTCTCGCCTGCTCACTCCGCTTTCATTATAATTTGGCCTATTATTAAGATGTTGTTATTAAAAATTCTAAGAAATAGCTGGTCTTTGAGAGTATCAGGAAATTTACCAAAATTGGAAACAAAAATTTTTGAAATCTAACCATTGGCAATATAAGTTTTGACAAAAATTAATCCAAAAAGCATGGTTGCTAAAAAGAATTTCAAAAAATTGCTCGTCTTTGACTCAGTTTGAGAGTATCAGGAAATTTACCAAAATTGGAATAAAAATTTTTGAAATCTAAACATTGAAAAATTTTGTTTATACTAAAATTCAATCAAAAGCATTGCTGCCTACAAGAATTCCCCAAAATTGCTTGTCTTTGAGAGTTTCAGGAAATTTACCAAAATTGGAATAAAAAATTTTTGAAATATAACTTTTGAAAAAAATTGTATTTACTAAATTGATCCAAAACGCATGGTTGCGAACAAGAATTCCAAAAAACTGCTGGTCTTTTAGAGTTGCAGAAAATTTACCGAAATTGGAACCATATTTTTTATTATTAAGTTTCAGAAATATGTCTGGTATGAAAAATTGCTAAAATATTTGATTGTATGCAAAAATTTCAAAAATTGTTAAGTCTTGGACATTTTCAGAAAATTTACCAAAGATGGAACCAGAATAAAATCCTGAAAGTTTATTGCTTATCTATAGACTACATGCAACAATTCTATGCCAAAATTAAATTTCCTAAGTTCCAATTTGTTTAAACTTTGTTGATATTATGGACCAAAGTGAAAATTTAGTCAAATTCATTGATGTGGAAAATATAGGTCGAGGTGAAATAATTCTGGTATGGATGTAGGTTACTACTAAAGATGTAACCAATTACCAATCATCATCTGTCCATGGCATGTAAGTGATGAGATATAGTGGAAACAAAAAAATTTTATTAAAAAAAACTTTTTATTAAAAAAAACTAAGTCCAACAAATGGCAAAATACGGAAAAATTGGAATTAATTTTTTTTTCAAAAATATACTTGGGATTCAATAATGAAGTTGTACTGAATATTGCGTCAAAAATTCATTGCTATTGAGCAAGATTTCAGAAAGTTATTGAAGTTAAAAAAAAGTTTAACATTTGGGTTAACCAAATGTTGACGAAGACACCAACGCCAACTACGCCGACGACGAGGACGGAATCTATCGTCGCTATGTCTCGCCTTCACGACATTCGTCGCAGGCGAGACAAAAACCCTGTCCTTGATAAACTGGAGTTTTCTATGTATAGTGTGTGTTTTTGTCACATGTACATTCACTCCATATCCTTTCATATTTTTCTATTTACTGCATTTCTGACAGACTGCATCATACTTACTTTTGTAATGTGGAAGTTCGTAACATAATGTGTTGGTAGATTTTCCTGATAGGCTGCTTCCGCTACAGGTAAAACTTTGTTACAGCGACTGAAAATTAAGTTGCGTAGATTAAACATTGCAATATTATTGCAGAAAGGAAGTAAACATAAATGTACAGTGGAACCTGTGTAATTCACCACAAAATATGTCCGATTACAAAGGATGTCGGAATACTCAGGTTAAGAAAACTTGAAAAGCTGTCTCTGAGACCAAAAAAATTATGTAAGATTTGAAAGGATATCAGAATACTCAGGTGTCAGAATAGACAGGTTCCACTATATACAGATTCCAGTTAACAGAGGTAAGCCTGCTTTGGAGCAGAAGATATTACCTGAGTGTGTAAATGTATTTTTGAAAACTGGTATGGTGTATATTAAGTTATCACATATACATGAAATGTTTTTACAAGTTTCGACAGTTTGATGGGTGCAGTAAAAGAGTTGTCAGGTACATGTATATATTTCATGTATGAATGGGGTTGAACATGACAGGTTTTCACTTTGACCCAGATTGAGTCACTGACAGCGTCAAGAGTATGGTACAGGAAATGTTTACCTTTTCAGATCACCTGGCAACATTTTTTAAGGGAGTCTCCACTTTGAAAGTAACTTGTGTTTTATATTTTATTAATTTACTTCTAAATATACATGTATATATTTGAATCTGTCTATGTTGTTTGATGAATAGTTTTGAATTTTATCAGCACTGAAGATACATTTTTTTCATTTTGACCATCTGCAGAACCATAATTTACTGCAATGTTATTTTATGTAGACACACTTGGCTTACATATATATACATATGTGTATTGCTTTGAAATTTTTGAACAAAAAATAATTTCTAAAAGGTGCAATTTACAAATACAGGCAGCAGCATGTACTGTGGCCTTATGGGTGATATACTGCTGCGGTCAAGGAAGTGGCAAAACTTTCAGTTTACCGAAATGAAGATTTACACCTCAAGCTGTTCACCTTTTATTGAATCGCCATTGTGCAAAGACAACATTGTATACATTTGTCAGGTTTTCACATCTGATATACATGTATCTACAATGTAGACATTTCACATAGATGAATCTAACACATAGTGTAAGCTTGGGTTAAGTACAATAAAGTTTTGCCACTTCCTTGACTGTAGCCTGCTATAAATTTATGGAATAATTAGCAAATAGACGAGTGATGGACCGTGAGAGGGAAGGCATAGAACAAGCATGTAAAAATATACTAAGTTATATTATAAAAATTTTAATTGTTTACATCCACACAAGGCACTTGCAGGAAGAAGTATGTGTTGTGACGCAATTATAATATTGTTCTGTAGATCTATGACAATAGCAACTTAGAGAAACTTACCATAGTATTGACAGAATCTGCATGAATACGCGCAAATTACAACTTGTCATTAACATGATGTTACGTTACTACAAATCTTCAATATATGATAGTCACATTGTAATGTTACTGAATATAGGGCCATACCATTTATATATAAGTAGCCATTTTCTTAATCTGCATCTATAAAACATGAGAAATTTTTGTAAGGCCATCATAATGATTGATAATGATAATCATCAAAGAACAGTTTTCTTTATCCGTCCTTGATACCTAAAATACCTCGCTTATTGATCAAATATACTATTCCTAATGTATTATACTGGATAATAGTACTTAATTGTACATACTTTTCCGAAAACCTGATATCAGTTTCAAGTAGCGATTTCAAAGTGTTGAAATGAGCCTGGGCTTTGGCACTAACCATGTCTCCAAGGAAAAAATCATACATTCTACTGGCTATCATAAACCATACTTCACAGGTTGGAACCTTGTAAAATATGGAAGAAAAAAAATCAAAACATTCTACTGGCTATCATAAACCATACTTCACACCTCCAAACCTGGTAAAAAATGGGGGAAAAAAGCCATATATTCTTCAAACCTCAAAACCTGGTAAAAAAATGGAGGAAAAAAAGTCACACATTCTACTGGCAATCAAAGCCATACTTCAAATGTCGAAACTTTGAAAAATATGGAGGAAAAAATCATGTATTCTATTGGCTATCATAAACCACAATTCACATATAGGACCTGGTTAATTATGAATGAAAATATCATACTTTCTTCTGGCTAGTATAAACCATACTTTACATATAGAAAGCTGGTAAAATGTGGAGGAAAAAAAAATCATACATTTTACTGGCTATGATATACTCTACATGTAGGAACCTGGTAAGCTAGTGTAGACATCAATATATATCACAACTGCTTCTCCTTTACACTTCTCTTAAAACTAATCATTGAATAAATTTTGTCTTATGTGCATTTACTACATATCCTTTTATTGGTTTTATACATTCAATATTTTTTAAAAGTTTTCATGGTGCTTTGTTTTTGTTTGTTTTTGTGCTACCTTCATGAAATTTAATTTGGTGTCACTTTTCAAAACTTTCAAGAATTTCTATTTCTGTATTCTGGAATGTTCAAATTTTAATGCTCCTTTCAATCTCTACTCTGCTATTATGTCAATAAAATTCAAAAATTAAAAACTTAACATGTCTTTAGGAGATACTTAATACAATCAATGAAATAAATTTGGCTAGTTTAAATTTCTTGATTTTGTTTTCTATTTTTACCAATGGAGGAAATATAAATATGTATATGTTATTGGGCTCTTCACAGCTATGTATCCTAAAATATCAACCCCTGAGCCAGAATATGAAGCACAGGGGAGAGTGAGCGTAGCGAATGAGCCCTAAGCTTCATATTCTGGAGAGCAGGATAATATTTTACAATACATCATCTGTCAAAAGCCCGATAACTTGTTTATCATCCTTTCTTTTGCATTTTAGATTTGTATTTATTGAACATACATGTAGGTTTCAAATTCTCCCAAAGTTGTGTGGGAACTTCGACATACATGTCATTCTCGCCTTTTCAGCAATTTTTAGCTTCAAAAACATGTTTTGTAGTTTTTTGTATCATTTTATCGGCAAAGGTTTTGTAACTTGATGAATATTTTACCATACTAATCGAAATAATGTCAATTTTGAATGTTGCAGGAACCTCTGGTTGTTACGATATTCTATCGTTCCTTGGAGCTTTTATGACGTCGTAATGTGAAAACGTCAAAGCTCTGCAGGATATATCAACGACCCAGTTTCTAGAATGTTTATGACGTCTGGTTTATCGATTTGTGTAATCATGATTCTGTTTTAAATACTTAATTGGAAAGAACAAATGCAATAGATTTTTATTTTTATCTGTTTGATTTCGAGTGAAAACTTGAATGATAGTTATTGCCTTTGAAACTTTGGGAGAATCGCTTGATATATCCAGGTCAACCTCTGATATATCTGGTCAACCGGATATGGCTTCTGCAGAAAGGCTCTGCAAGCTGATATAACCATGGGGAAGGATGATATATATATATATAGTTATTTCCCTTACATGTTTGGAACCACTTAAAAGTGAATAATAAAATTTACCTCAAAAACAGGAGTAACAGGATTTCTCCCTACATTGTCATCAAAACCTCTTCCTAGTGCTAAATCAATGTGTTGAAAGAGAAACTCCTTAAAGCCACCTGTAACTGCTGGAGCAGATGGTACAGAGGATGACCTAGATTCTGACCCTGACTGTGAAGAACGTCTACTTGTCTGGTAACTTCTACTTCTTGGAGAATCTGAAAAAGATGATATTTCACATATATATATGCCGACAGCTATGAGTTTTAATTTCTAACACATAGAATTTTAAAGATTTCCAAGTACAAATCACCAAACATGTATAAAAACAGAAACTACGTTCATGTCAAATAACAGGGAGTGACATGATATCTTCACTTGTTACCCTGTAAGATGTAGTGTGTCAAAGAACCCTGATTTGAGTTGGGATAGTGTCCAATCCTTTGATAACTTGTAATGCTCTGAATGGAATATATGCCTGATGGGAGATGAAACAATCACATCAACATTTATGCTTTACTATCAATTTGGAATCAAATTAAATGAAAAAAATATATTCGTTTTAAAATTTATGGCATCAATTAAAAAATTTGATGTCCCAAATATACTTTATTGGAAGAGTCAACAGAACTGGTGATTGGTTATTTTTTGCCATAAAATCCACAATTGAGGCAGTGAAATTAAAAAATAAAGAGCTGCGCCAAGAGCGCATGATACGCCCGTCCCCACTTTAAAGCAAACTGATTAAATGATTCTTGAAATTAAAAACTCCATATGAACAAACATAACAAGGGACTTTTGATATGTATCAATTATTTCATCTTATGTTAAACAGTCAAAAATGTATATTGGTTTAGGGGTAGTAATGTCTTAAAATAAAAGAATATTATTAATGTGTAGACAGAAATTGCAATTTCATACTTTTTTGAAATAATCAAAGTCCCATAACTCTGGAACGAAAAATCTGACGACAAAATAAAACGATAGGAAGCTTTCTTCCATCATACCCAACAATCCTGCAAAGTTTCAAGAAAAATGTTCAAAGCATTCTCTAGTTAGAGTACGACATGTGGACGAAAACTACAATTTCAAGCTTTTTTGAAATAATCAAAGTCCCATAACTCTGGAAAGAAAAATCCGTCGACAAAATAAAACGATAGGGAGCTTTCTTCTGTCATATCCAACAATCCTGCAAAGTTTCAAGAAAAATGTTCAAAGCGTTCTCTAGTTAGAGTACGACGTGTGGACGGACGGACGGACAGACGGACGGACGGACACCGGTATACCATAATACGTCCCGTCAAAGACGGGCGTATAAAAACTTGTTATCTCAATAGTCAATACTGATGTCACTAAAAATAGAAAATCAAAATAGTAAAAGTGAACTACATAATACCCTGACATGCTTTTTTTTCTTTTCTTAAAAAAATTCAAAATTCCAAGGGACATTACTCAAAATTGATTTGCCCTCTGAAATTATCAAACTGAGCTTAGTGGTCCAAAGCATAAATAAAAAGATTAAAAACAGTACTATTTTTGTTCACTAGTCATTTTTTGAAACTTTTGGAATAATAACTGACAGAGGGTAACATATACTACACTGCACCTTAGTATGGGGAGTACAAAAATTTATTGAGACAAACTAAATATTCAGTCTCAAAAGTATACGACGAATACCTGTCTACATAGCTAGAACAAACTAAATATTCAGTCTCAAAAGTATACAACGAATACCTGTCTACATAGCTAGAACAAACTAAATATTCAGTCTCAAAAGCTTCTGAATGTATACAACGAATACCTGTCTACATAGCTAGATCAGTCTCAAAAGCTTCTGAATGTATATGACCAATACCTGTCTACATAGCTAGAACAAACTAAATATTCAGTCTCAAAAGCTTCTGAATGTATACAACGAATACCTGTCTACATAGCTAGATCAGTCTCAAAAGCTTCTGAATGTATACAACTAATACCAGTCGTCCTGTCTACATAGCTAGAACAAACTAAATATTCAGTCTCAAAAGCTTCTGAATGTATACAACGAATACCTGTCTACATAGCTAGAACAAACTAAACATTCAGTCACAAAAGTATACGACGAATACCTGTCTACATAGCTAGAACGAACTAAATATTCAGTCTCAAAAGTATACAAAGAATACCTGTCTACATAGCTAGAACAAACTAAATATTCAGTCTCAAAAGTATACGACGAATACCTGTCTACATAGCTAGAACTAACTAAATATTCAGTCTCAAAAGCTTCAATTTCGACCATCTTGCCAACTATATACCGGTAATTAAGGAATTGTACATGTTATAAACTGTGAACATAAGAGACTTGATGAAATACAAATGGCCCTTGTAGAAACACACCATAAATTTAACATATAAAGTATATACAGCACCATAATTAAGTTATAGATAACCATGTATACAATATCAACTAATAAATATTGCATGAGCTTGCGAGTGCAATATATATTCTACGAGGGATAATATTCCCAAATATTCATGCGATAACCCTTTTATTGTATAGCATAAGCAAAGTGAAAAATTTCTGTTGAAAATTACATATTCATTATTGTAAACATATTTTATTAATTAATTTGTCAATCATCTATACAATATGATAACACACAATACATAAATAAGGTTACAAATTAATTACATGTAAGAGGATTTGGAAACAAGACACAGGATCTTATATAAATCCGTACCCTAAAATCCCATATTCATTGTCAATGACATCATGAAAATTAAGTCATATTGCACTAGTGCAATATGGAAATTTATTGCACGCTTACTTTTAGTTGCTTTCTTAGGGAAATATTATGTTGCTTAACAAAAATTAAAAATATAAGATTATCTACTGAAATAGACATCAGAATCAATGATAATGCAAAAGTCTTTTTTTATCCAGGCCGAAAAAAGGCAATACACCTTCTGATTCATGGTATTACCAGCAGTAAACTTTGCTAAATTTTTTATGTAGTGATATCTAATCTTGTTTAGATCTTTAAATAATTCTGACACATTAAAATTTTTTTCTATTTTTCGTAAAATGAAATTATTTTATTTTTGTCCTCACATTTGTCCCCACATTTGGAAAATTAGCTAGAACAAACTAAATATTCAGTCTCAAAAGTATACGACGAATACCTGTCTACATAGCTAGAACGAACTAAATATTCAGTCTCAAAAGTATACGACGAATACCTGTCTACATAGCTAGAACAAACTAAATATTCAGTCTCAAAAGTATACAACGAATACCTGTCTACATAGCTAGAACAAACTAAATATTCAGTCTCAAAAGTATACGATGAATACCTGTCTACATAGCTAGAACAAACTAAATATTCAGTCTCGAAAGTATACAACGAATAACATTAATACAATCAATCATGAAATTCATGTTATAAAACTGCTTTTTCATAATGGACATTGCAATAAACAGTGTTTTCCATTTGCCATTATAGCTGGCTTTGCCGACCAGGTTTTTTTGCAGGCCGACCACCTTTGCCTTCGTCAAGGTGGTCGGTAAAAACGGATATTTTTCAGTTCTGTACCGTCGTAGTTCCGTTGTTAGTATTCCAATCAGCTGACTTGCGAGTTGTTTTCATTAGACAAAATGGCGGATCCGAACAAAAAGAAACAGAATCGATGTTTTCTTTCGTNTATTACCCTGTAAGATGTAGTGTGTCAAAGAACCCTGATTTGAGTTGGGATAGTGTCCAATCCTTTGATAACTTGTAATGCTCTGAATGGAATATATGCCTGATGGGAGATGAAACAATCACATCAACATTTATGCTTTACTATCTATTTGGAATCAAATTAAACGAAAAAACTATATTCGTTTTAAAATTTATGGCATCAATTAAAAAATTTGATGTCCCAAATATACTTTATTGGAAAGGTCAACAGAACAGGTGATTGGTTGTTTTTTGCCATAAAACCCACAATTGAGGCTGTGAAATTAGAAAAAAAAACTTGTTATCTCAATAGTCAATACTGATGTCACTAAAAATAGCAAATCAAAATAGTAAATTAGTGAACTACATAATATCCTGACATGCTTTTTTTTCTTTTCTTAAAAAAATTCAAAATTCCAAGGGACATTACTCAAAATTGATTTGCCCTCTGAAATTAAAATCAATATCAAACTGAGCTTAGTGGTCCAAAGCATAAATAAAAAGATTAAAAACAGTACTATTTTTGTTCACTAGTCATTTTTTAAAACAGAAGAATAACTGACAGAGGGTAACATATACTACACTGCACCTTGGTATGGGGAGTACAAAAATTTATTTTGAGAAGCCTTGAAAAATATTATTGCTTATGTGACTTAACATTGATACAATCAATCATGAAATTCATGCTATAAAAACTGCTGTTTCATAATTGACATTGAAATGTACCTTCATTAAAATATTATAATACTGACCAGAATCTGAATAATCTATAAATAAAATTACAAATCTATAAATAAAATCTGAATAAACTATAAATAAAATTACAAATCTATAAATAAAATCTGAATAATCTATAAATAAAATTACAAAAAAGTAAATGGTATACATTGTATAAGACACATATCTACATTTTTATCTAAAGTTCTAAATTTTAAAAGGGCATAACTCCAGGCCCTCTTTCATCACTGAAATCAAAATAAAATTCAACTTGAGTTGTGTTAAAAAACTTACATACCAAAATTTGAAAAAAAACCATGTAATCTTGATTGCAAAATATTGGCAGGAAACCATGGGAAATTGACTTAAGATGAATAAGCAAATGGAGGGTATTACACAATACTTTGCCACTTTGTATGTACTAAAAAGATGCAATGTGTTTTACTTACCTGATTCTTTACCTAAACTATTATTAATCTTTAACTGTTGTAGGTAATAACCAACGGGGTCCGAAATTTCTTCTCTCTTGGTGTGAATAAATACAAACTCCTGGTTGGCTGGGACAGCAAATAATGAATTATTGCTAAAAAAGATATAATATGGTGAGGAATAATACTTGACTGAAATCTGACTGAAAAGTAATACATTGTTACACAAGATCTGTCATTGTAAAATGCCAAAAATCTTTAAAGTTCTGTAACTCATACAAATTTTACAAATCAAAACCAGGGTGCAATATGGCACCTCTCAATCCTTCAACATTTGAGTAAAATCTTACAAGTGGTTTCTGCAAGTCTAAAAGTAAAGTCAGACAGTTGGACAGCACAGACAGACAGACAGACAGACTCAAGAATGCATGTGTACATTTAGTATTAAAACCTACAGTTGCAACAAATCATGATAATTCTTTGACAACCTTTGGTCTTTTTTGTAGAAACATTAAAGGCTATATAAATCAATTAACATACTACTGAAAGCTAAAGTTAAGATCCAATAGAAAAACTTATCAACGTCCTGTAAAAAACAAGTGATGACCCTAAAAGATGTCTCGCCCGTCCCTGCTGGACTCTAAATTGATGTGAAATCTAAGTGAACTAATCAGAAAAGTGAACATGCTCACTAGACTGTGAAATTGAGGTCAAGGACAAAACCTGCCAGACTGACATGTACTACCAAGACCAAACTACAAACCAAATATTATCAACCTACCACTTCTAGTTATTGAGAAATGGACTTAAGCAGAAAACTTAAACCATGAAATTGAGGTCAAGGACAAAAGTCACCTGCCAGACTGACATGTATTAACCAAGACCAACCTACACACCATTTATTATCAACCTACCACTTCTAGTTATTGAGAAATGGACTTAAGCAGAAAAACTTAACATGGCCACTAGACCGTAAAATTGAGGTCAAGGACAAAAGTCACCTGCCAGACTGACATGTACTACCCAAGACCAACCTACATACCAAATATTATCAACCTACCACTTCTAGTTATTGAGAAATGGACTTAAGCAGAAAAACTTATCTTGGCCACTAGACTGTGAAATTGAGGTCAAGGTCACATGACGTTATGTCCGTCAGGTAGCACTCGATTAGTACTACCATTGGACCAAATATGATGTTCCTACTTCAAGGGTTTTAAAAATATCCTGTATTTAGTAAAAGTTAAAGCCCTCGCCGTTGTCATACTTTGCATGCCTATGTCTCGCTTTCCGCGACTTTCGTCGTCGGTGAGACAAAAATTGGATGCATAGTTACAGTGAGATCTAGGCTCTTTTAGCTCCTTATAATAGCACTGAAAAGGTAAAAGGTATCAAAAAGCTGATTACTGAATGGCATATTTTTTTAAAGAAAGTGAGAACAAAAAAGTCAGTCAAAAGAACAAACAATCCATGGAGAATGGCAACATCGCAAAGCTTACAAAAAGCTAAAATATGTTGCCAAAGTTTACAAACTAGAGGCTCAGAGACTGAGCCTGTATCGCTTACCTGTCAAAATGCTTCTATGCCATACATGACTAAAAATGATGTTTTCTTACCAATGGGGTCAAATATTTAGCTATGTTCTTCATTAGCACCCACGTTTATTGTCTGATCCTATTGAAATGAACAATTTTTGCAAAGGACCTATACATTAAGTTAAATTTGCTTGATTAGTTTCAGAGATGATGATTATAAGGATGGCTATCTCATTCCTGGCTCCAATGTTAAACTATGTTGTGCACTGGAGGCCATGTTTTTTGTCAGATCGAAATGAAATGAGCAATATTTGTAAAGTACCTTCCATACATCCTTACTATAAAGACTGGTTGAATTTGCTTCAGTGGTATCAGA
>MJUU01036011.1:61617-78945 GCA_002080025.1 Modiolus philippinarum
AACACAAAATTTAACAAAAGTCACTCAAGTGTAAAAAGTAGGTCATGGACCCCTAAGGTGCCTATACTGATGTAATAATATTAAAATATTACAAGAGGTTATTAAAATATGGACCTATACAGAAAACTTAACATTGGGATGTACAGACGTACGGACGTTACATACGTATGTACATACGACGGACAAAGGTAAATCTATATGCCCCTTCCACTTCGTGGCGGGGCATAAAAACAGTTTGTCAAAGATTACAGCTAGTTTATAATGTATTACCTGATATTAGTGATAATCCTGGACTTCCTCAAAATTCTGTATACCTGGTCTTCAATTGCATGTACTAGTTTCTTTTCTACTGAGAATTTTGACTGCAAAATAAAGTACATGCAAATTTTTTCCAATATATCTGAAGAATAATCTCAAGCATAAGATAGATTATGGACACAGGATACATCCTGGCAGCAGAAGGCATTGCTAAATATGCATATTTAACTGCAACAGCATTCATAATAAAGATAAGTCTAAGTCATCAAATGTGTGAAGAATTGGATGCACAAGAATAACAGTGGCTAGGACTACAGAATTTTAGGTACAGTCAAACTTCAGTGGCTTAGCATGATGGTGTTATATATGGATGCAATATTGGTTAATAAGTGCATTGAATTGGTAATAAAATAATTTTGCAAGGGCTTATTTGCCCAGTAAGCACAGTCTTTCAATTACAAAATTTACTTACAATCATTTGTGCTTTATATATCATAGTGAAATGTTTCTTTTACATGTAGACAAACTTCTCCTATTTCCTACAATGATATGCACTATAATGCCAATTCATCAGTATACTTGCCAACTCACACTTTTAACGTGTAATACACATTTTTTTTTACATTTTACACACTAATGTTGATTTACAAGGTGTGTACACACAAAGTTCAATTTTCACACTCAAACACATGTATTCATGCATGTTGCTTGTCATAACAGCGATTCACTTATTAGTAATGTATATAGTGAGAGGGCATCAATTATTAAAAAAAAATCCACAAAAAATTTAGATCAGAACTTGCTAATGATGCTTTGTGTTCACTACTACGAACTACACAAAGATGTCTTGATATCTGCAAAACAAGCAACATTGGATTATAATTAAAGTTGCAAGTACTAGTTGTTTTCACTGTGCCTTAATAATAATCTTTAGATCTGAATCTTGTCACATGTTATTACACGTTTTTTCAAACTAAAAAGCGTGTAATTACACGATTTTTTGTTCTCAGAGGTTGGCAACTATGTTCATCAGCAACAAAAAAATTATAATGTCGCCATGTTTTACAAAATTGCACAGTTTCAGAACTCCAGAACCCCTTGGAGCTTTGAACTTGAAATCCAACTTAACCTGAAATTTGTGGTAAGCAACTTATGTACACACCAAGTTTGAAGTCTTAGACTGTATGTTATTTCACACGTTATCAGTAAGAAACCTTCAGGGACAGACAGGTCCGAGGGTATCACAAAATACCTTGCCACTACATGTGGCAGGATATAAAATAAAACATTAACCCACATACAACAATGTACAAACAAACCTAACATACAGAATTTCAAACATATGTTCACAAAACAAATTTATGAACAAGAGGCTTGAATAATTGAATTTTTTTCTCTTCCCTCGATCATTCTAAAGATCACATACTGAAAGTTTAGTTTTACTTATGGCACCAGTCTCAGTCTCAGGAAGCTCCCTTTTCTTGGTAAGAGTTGTTGATTCAAACATGAACAGAACTCGTGGAGAACAAGGTCTGCCAGCATGATACCAGTCCTTGGAGATTGGAAATCCCTGTAACTGTTCTGTAATGCTGTGTAGAAGTTTCAACCTGAAAAATAGTGATATAGCAAAAAAATTTCATTAAAGCAAGAAGTATTCAAGAGGTTGCTGAAGACAATGTCATGTGTAGCCTACAGCTTCGAACATTTAGAATCCTCTTCTATGCAGTGAGAAGATGAACGTATCACATTATCTATCATGCAAAAAAAAATCTGATAGTGATATCATCTTGTCAAAAAATGTTGCCACTATTGATATACATTATGGAATAAAGGTTAAACTCTTACAAATACATGAAAAAAATTGTGAAAATTCACACACATAAAAATTAAATAACTTTCCAAGTATGAAATATTGTACTCTAAAATTTCAAGTACATGCACATTGTGATATATATATTTTTAGCTTTGACCTAAGGTCAAGGTCACAATGTTTGATATCATTATATTATCTGTTAGCAATCATAAACAAAAAAAGTTACATATCAAGTATGAAGTAACCAACCATGGAGATGAAATTTCCAGAGACAAAGATAAAGCTTTTTGAAACTGAATAGGCAAATGTCAAGGTAAAAATTACAGTACTTCGAGAAGGCATCTCATCTTAAGGAGGTTCGCTCCTCATGTTTAAGGATTTCTGTCAGATTTTCGGAATCCTCGGGTTTTATCCACTTAAAAGCATTATAATTTTTTGCCCATTGACTCCCTTATTTGTTTCCATAATTTCATTTTATACATCTTTGTGAGCATACTGTAAAAATTTCGTTGAATTCTATTTATTCTGTCACATTCATTCATGGTCAAACCTTGTTAATGTTAATCCTATGAAAAATCAGAGGAGTTCAGTTTCCCGCCAAATTTTCAATCACTTAAATCTAAAAAACGAGATCATCAACCTATAAATTTTTTTCACTTAAATTGCTTCTTTTTTAATTTTCTAACAAAAAATTATGTATATTTGAAATCCTATTTATTTTAAAATGGAGTAGCGAACCCCCTTGACGAAATCATAGATATTCACATGAAGGAGAGAATGGTGAATGCAAGCATGTAGAAATAAACAAAATTTAACTTTTTCTAAAGAAATCTTTATGCCATAATAAAACTAGAGGTACTGTGGTCCACTGGACCACAAATGAATACCCCCGCATGCCCAATATAATAAGAAGTTTAAATAAAAGGCTGATCTTTAAATGCTTCTTTTAATGTTATTCAAAAAACTTAATTTAGGCTAAGTATCAACATACCAATGTATCCGTAAACAGCAAGTAGTATCGCAACAAACCTGAAAATAGCTTACACGGTACAACTCATTATCATGAAGCTCCAGACCAAATATGAAATCATTTCCACTTTTGGAAGAAGAGAAAACTTTGACGAAAAATTTTCATTAGTAGTGGTATATGAAACTAAGTATTAATGTATCTGCAAACAGGAAGTAGTAACGCCAAAAACTTGAAAATAGCTTACACGGTACAACTCATCATTATGAAGGTTGAGAATAAATATTAAATCATTTCCACATACAGAAGCAAAGAAAACTTTGACGAAAATTTTCATTAGTAGTGGTATATATAACTAAGTATCAATGTATCGGTAAACAGGAAGTAATAGCGCAACAAACCTGAAAATAGCTTACACGGTACAACTCATCTATATGAAGCTTGAGACTAAATATTAAATCATTTCCACTTATAGAAGCAGAGAAAACTTTGACGAAAATTTTCATTAGTAGTGGTACATTTGTATATATAACTAAGTATCAACATACCAATGTATTGGTAAACAGGAAGTAGTAGCGCAACAAACCTTAAAATAGCTTACATGGTACAACTCATCATCATGAAGCTCCAGACCAAATATGAAATCAATTCCACTTTTGGAAGAAGAGAAAACTTTGACGAAAAATTTTCATTAGTAGTGGTATATGAAACTAAGTATTAATGTATCGGCAAACAGGAAGTAGTAGCGCCACAAACATGAAAATATCTGACACTGTACAACTCATCATTTGGAAGCCTAATGCTAAATATCAAATCATTCCCACCTGTAGAAGCCGAGAAAACTTTGACAGTAAAAGTGTTACGGACGGACGGAATGACGGACAGACGGACGGACAGACGGACCGACACCACCATCACTATATACCCTCCGCTTTTACAAAGCGGGGGTATAAATACCCTCCGCTTTTACAAAGCGGGGGTAATAATTCCTAGATTCTCATCCATTTTTTCTCAAAATTTGGGGATGGTAGGCGATCAAATTTTATGAAAAATGCTATCATTTTAAAAGAAATTTACCCAAATTGGCCCAAAATCAAAATAAAAATTTTTTTAAGGGGGTGAAAAAATTGGGGATGAGAATCTAGTATATTTCTTATTAGGGCCTAACACACAAAAAAATTAAAATATGGAAATTTGTCCAATTACTGAAAACCTTAACTCATTTAATTACCAGCATGAATTGATACAAACAAATAAAAAAAAATGTTTCCTATGATGGAAATATTGATGAAGTTTAAAATAATACTTACCTAATTGTATCCAATGTCCTAAACAGTCTTACATAACTCACATCAAAGGAGGATCCTGGGTGGGCAAGCTACAAAAGAACCATAAATAATACATTCAAATACTGCAAACCAACTTTTTTCACAGATTCATTCTTTCGCGTTTTGTCCCTTCAGGTTAAAGTCATGGCGACTAACTTTTGTGACTTTCTATTTCTGTTAATGCATTCATATGAAGATAAGATACATTTACGACAATTTATTTTCACAATATTTTCAAGCACATGAAAAATCAAGAAAATCAATTGCTGCCAAAAATTAGTTGGTTTATAGTAGTACCACTGATGAGGTAACATCACAAACAACAATTTCACAAATACTAAAGCATTATGGGACTGCATTATATTTGATGTTTAAGAATAGTCATAACATCTAAGTACATGTATGTCTATCAGGGCTGTTCCAGAGAAATTGACATGGGGGTCTTTGAAGGCACTTTTTATTGACCCCATCACCCATAGAATTCCTCCCAATACATGTATGTACAATGTAAAAGATGATGAAAACACTACCACCAATAGCAATTTATATAAAGTTGTTGAAATAGCCATCTGCAGAATAAAATTTACTGCAATTTTTGGTATTTATTTGCTTTTTTGATGTGAACCCTAAACCTGAACATTGAATTACTACAACAACTAGAAGAAAAAAGATCAAAAGACTATGAAATAAATATATCTGTCTACATAACAATAATTAAAACAAGATTGCTACGCGTAGCTATGTCCCCCGCCGCTGCAGTAAAGTCGATAAAGTCCCATAACTCATGTACAATTTTGTGAATCAAAATGGTGGCAGGATATGATCAACTGTATTAGGTGGCAAACAGCCAAGCAAATTTCAGCAAAATCCCTTAATTGGATTATGACGAGATATGTCCACAAAGTCTTCCTATGTTGTAGAATGCATTAAGTCGATTAAGTCCCATAACTCCTTAAAAATTTGACGAATCAAAATGTGGATGTGATATGATCTAGTACTAATGGTGACTAACAATTCTGTAAAATTTGAATGAATTCTGACCAGTGATTTCTGAGAAGTTGCGTCCACAAGATTTGCCATTGTATAACAATGTGGAAATAATCAAAGTCCCATACCTCCCACAAAATTTGCAGAATCAAAATGGCGATGCAATATCATCTAGTACTAATGGTGACTAACAATCCTGTAAAATTTGAATGAATTCTGACAAGCGGTTTCTGAAGAGTTGCGCCCACAAAAAACGTGACAAACGGAGGCAGACCATTACCATGTCCCTCAGTCGCGTTGCGGGGGGGACAAAAAATCACACAAAAGTAAAACAAACTAATGGAAGGGTCATTTTATCGTTGATCCTCAGCTAGATGTAAACAATCAGTAAAAGATTCATGTCAAAGTAATATCAAGCCAACCCTTATCGCATGGTTAAGTAGTAAATTTTGTTTTTAAAATTAAGGTACTTGTATGTGTTCAGTGGTCAATAATAACTTGCACGTTTGTCTTTCCAAACCCTGGATTTTCATTGAGGGAATCTTATATGTTTGTGAAACATTTAATACTAAATGCATAATTTCAAATACTTGAGGATGGCATTTATATATATAGAATGTGATGGTGCTGGAATGTTTGATTCTGTAAAACACATATGATTCATCATAAAAGTTAAATTCCATGATCTACAATTTTAATTTAAAATCTAAAATTATAGTCAAACACATATATTTAACATATAAACAAACAAACAAAACAAAAAATCCTTAGCAGAAAGAACTGGGCCATTTCATGTTAAACCATTTTTTTCTGTTTAAGAAATAAAACATGGCCGCCATACTATATT
Source organism: Modiolus philippinarum (assembly GCA_002080025.1). Classification (NCBI taxonomy): domain Eukaryota; kingdom Metazoa; phylum Mollusca; class Bivalvia; order Mytilida; family Modiolidae; genus Modiolus; species Modiolus philippinarum. The sequence goes on from MJUU01036011.1 coordinate 67,818, forward strand.
GTCATTATAACATGGGCTTGAGTTGTTTTTGCAAATATTTTATCCCGAGCGTTAGCGAGGGGTAAAATATGCAAAAACAACGAAAGCTCATGTTATAATGACAATATAGTATTTGGCAGGTATGATTTATTTCGATTCTAATATGGAAACTTCATCCATTTTATATCCGAAGCGAGCAGCGACTATCTAATGGTTCCATAACATTTTGATTTTGATAAACAAACTCGCTGACAAAACACTTTCCACAAATATAATAAAAACTTACTTTTGTTTGATTTAATTGCTATTTTAACCGTAGAAAATGCCCCAAGTCCTCGAAATCTCCATTCAAACTTTCCAATCAACGCTGCTTATGAACCGGACATTACGATTTTATTTGTGACGTCACAAGTAGGAAAATTAAAGTTTGTCCCGAACATTGCCTTTTCAAGTAGAAAAAAAATTCCATANGCATAATTTCAAATACTTGAGGATGGCATTTATATATATAGAATGTGATGGTGCTGGAATGTTTGATTCTGTAAAACACATATGATTCATCATAAACGTTAAATTCCATGATCTACAATTTTAATTAAAAATCTAAAATTATAGTCAAACACAGATATTTAACATATAAACAAACAAACAAATTAAAAATCCTTAGCAGAAAGAACTAGGCCATTTCATGTTAAGGGAGTACGAGTGTCAGAAATTTTGTAATTAGAATTAAAATTCTGCCCTTTTGTTTTGAAGAGCACTACTAATGGAACCACTTGAGCAAAAAATTTTGAAAATCCATGTAGGAATTTTTGAGATATAAGACGTCAAAATTTNGCCTTAAGCAAAAAAACTTAACCTGGTCACTGGACCGCGAAATATAGGTCAAGGTCACATGATTTTGGGTCCGACAGATAGGGTTTGCCGTAAGCTACATATGGACCAAATATAAAGTTCCTACATCAATGGCTTCTGTATTAAAACTTGAGTTTACGCCGCCGTCGCCGTCCCCGTTGCCGTCGCCGTCATACTTTGCACGCCTATGTCTCGCTTTCGCGACTTTCGTCGCGGGCGAGACAAAAATAGATTCAAAATATGCAACAGAAACTATGCATCTTTTGCGCATGTGCTAAGAGTGTTATATTGGTATTATAACATGACTCTTTTTACAAAGCTAATAAGAGAAGCCATATTAGAATTTTGAATAATCTACCCAATAAATGACTAAGTTCAACAGTCCATAATTAAGGAAAATCCACAAAACAGAAAACCCTATCAAATGCAAATTTCTATATACATTGTATTTACAAAAGAGCAGGAGGGTTTGACACCAATTTTATCATCAAGGTAGACAAAAGGACTACAAGATGACTAAATTTGCTAGTCCAACAGTCACATAGAAAATAGTTTTGTAAAATTTTCCAAATTTTCCTAGCCGAGAGGACTAGCAGTTCACAAAATTGAGAGGTTGGGGCTAGAGAAATATTGTTAGTGTCTAATCCTTATCACTTAAAATAAACAAATTCTAGCTACAAGAGTGGACCCAAACAGATGTCTTGCCCATCCCTGCTTGGTTCCTAAAATAGTCATGTACTATTCAAGAGCAACCTACAAGCAAAATATTATAACCCTACCACTTAGAGTAATTGAGAAACTGTTCTAATCAGAAAAACTCAACTTTGTTCACTAGACTGTGAAAATGAGGTCAAGGTCAAAAGCCATATGGCAGACTGACATGTACTAACCAAGACCAAGGTATATACCAAATATCATTGATATATCACTTGAAGTTATCGAGAAACAGACTTAAGCAAAAAACTTAACCTGGGCACTGGTCTGTGAAATTGAGGTCAAGGTTAAAAGTTATATGGCAGAATGATATTTACTAACCAAGACCAAGCTATACAGTGCTCGCTAGTAATATCGCCCTTCTTTAACGGCAGTCCCTCAACTTATCGCCAACCATTCTCAAGGTACATTTTTCCAAAATTTGCATAGTTTCTATGCAATTTATTCCCTGGATATATCACCACCCTCACTTATTGCCAAAATTTTCTCTGGTCTCAAAGGTGGCGATATAACGAGGGCACAATGTATACCAAATATTATTGACTTGTAGTTGTTGAAAAACAGACTTATGCAAAGATATAAGTCAAGGTCACAGGAGCTAGGGTTCGCCTGAAGCTACCGTATATATGGACCAGATATAAAGTTCCTACATCAAAGGCTTCTAATTGAGTTTACGCAGCCGTCGCTGTCATACTTTGCACACCTATGTCTTGCTTTCTGCGACTTTCGTCACGGGCAAGACAAAAACATTAATCTAGGAATTGCATGGACAAACTATATATATGCATTTGACCCCACCCCGTTAAATAAATTACTAAGTTCAACAATCTCTGGTGAAAATTCAATAATCAAAATACTTCTTAAAATAGGTACTCTCTAGTAGTAAAACAATTACAGTATTTGCACACATGACTCCTGTTTCCTCACCAACAGAACACATTTCTTTGTCTACCTTTTAAGAATTAAGTGAAAAAGTAATGTATTTCAAACAATTATGGGAATATAATAATATACTAACATAGACATTTATTTCCTAATCCTCTTACTGATATACATAAATGTTTCACCATAATAACCCTTACCAAAATAATATGTGAAACTGAAAATATCCACAACAATGTTTTAGCATGTCTGTATTCTTCTTTCTGCCATAAGTTGAAAAAATCCTGAAAAAAAATAAGCAGATAATGAATATATAATTCGTAAAGGTTCCACAGAAACTAGTATCTCACCTGGTCACTCCAGTGTCCTTATAATCTGGCCTTTATGAAGATGGGTTTGCCAAGTAGAATTCCAAGAAATAACTAATCTTTGAGAGTATCAGGACATTTATTAAAATTGAAATAAAAAATTCTTAAAATATAACCATTGAAAATATTTGCTATAATCAAAACTTATCCAAAAAGTATGGTTGCTAACAAGGATTCCAACGAATTGCTTGTCTTAAGAGTCTCAGGAAATTTATCAAAATTGGAATCAATAATAATACCGTCACCAACAGTTGATACATTTAGAGATCAGCTTAGAACAGCTAGAGTCAAGTCAAGTAAAATTTATTTAAAGTCTGTAAAACATAGAACAAGTAACATAAGCTCTAAGCTATTCTCTCCACACTTCAGTAAATTATCTCAGTCTCTTGTAAATAGTTTTAATCACCTAGTTACAAATGTTACTTGTTTTTTGTTTCAAATTCTATGCACAAATTTTCTGTATTAACACTGTAAATAGTTTTAATCAGCTAGTTACAAATGTTACTTGTTTTTTGTTTCAAATTCTATGCACAAATTTTCTGTAAATAGTTTTAATTATAAGGCCATTTGAAAATTTAACTATCTCTAGTGTAGAAATGTAGTTTCTCACTCAATGCGATTGTGGACTCCATATTTAATTATAAGGCCACCCATGCACCAGTATATAAGCAACAGTTCTTAAATGGAATATTGGAAAACTTAAAGAAGAAGAAGCACATTTTTGAAATCTTACCTTTGAAAATATTTGTTTTGACTAAAATGCATCCAAAAAGCATGGTTGCTAACAAGAATTTCCAAAAATTGCTCGTCTTTAAAAGTTTCAGGAAATTTATCAAAGTTAGAACCACTTTTTTTATTCTTAAGTTTTCAGAATTATGATTCACATGAAAAGATGGCTAGAATATTTGACTCTATGCAAAAAATTTAAAAAATTTTTAGTCTTAGATATTTCAGGAAATTTACCCAAAGTTGGAACCAGAATAAAATTCAAAAAGCTTATTGTACATCTACAGATTATATGCAACAATTCTGCATCAAAATCAAATTCCTTTATCCAAACTTTGTTTGATATATGGGCATAGAGTGAAAATTTAGCCAAATTTTAAGATGCAGAAAATATAGGTCAATGTGACATACTTCTGTTATTAGCTCGCCGGGACGAATGTCTGGAGAGCTATTGTCATCACCCCTGCGTCGGCGTCAGCGTCAGTAAAACTCTTACCTGGCTTGTGGAATGGAGACCTGAAGAACTAGGATGTTGATACTTGGTATGTGACATCCTTGTGATGAGAGCTTTCCTTTGGTACCATACTTGTAGACATTTTGACCTTGACCTTGCCCTTGGGCAATTTTTAAAAAACTTAACCTTGCCTCTAGAAGGTAGGCTTTTAGTTGTAGTGTGTTCATATTTGGTATGTAACTTCCTTATGATGAGAGCTTTCTTGTGGTACCATATTTGTAGACATTTTGACCTTGACCTTGCCCTTAGGGCAATTTTTAAAAAACTTTAACCTTGCTTCTAGAAGGTAGGCTTTTAGTGGTAGGGTGTTCATATTGGGTATGTAACTTCCTTATGATGAGACCTTTCTAATGGTACCATATTTGTGGACATTTTGACCTTGACCATGTCATTAGGGCAATTTTTAAAAAAACTTTAACCTTGCCTCTAGAAGGTAGGCTTTTAGTGGTATGGTGTTCATATTTGGTATGTAACTTCCTTATGATGAGAGCTTTCTTGTTGTACCATATTTGTAGACATTTTGACCTTGACCTTCCCCTGAGAGCAATTTGTAAAAAAATTTAACCTTGCCTCTAGAAGGTACGCCTTTAGTGGTAGGGTGTTTATATTTTGTATGTAACTTCTTTATTGTGAGAGCTTTCTTGTGATACCATATTTGTAGACATTTGGACCTTGACCTTGCCCTTAGGGCAGTTTTAAAAAAAAATTTAACCTTGCCTTTAGAAGGTAGGCTTTTAGTGGTAGGGTGTTCATATTTGGTATACAACTTCCTGATGATGAGGTCTTCCTTCAGGTACCATACTTGTAGACATTTTGACCTTGACCTTGCCCTGAGGGCAATTTGTAAAAAAAATTCAACCTTGCCTCTAGAAGGTAGGCCTTTAGTGGTAGGGTGTTTATATTTTGTATGTAACTCCTTTATTGTGAGAGCTTTCTTGTGATACCATATTTGTAGACATTTTGACCTTGACCTTGCCCTGAGGGCAATTTTTTAAAAACTTTAACTTTGCTTCTAGAATTAAGTTGCTTACTGGCAGGGTGTTCATATTTGGTATGTGATGTTCTTTTGATGAGAGCTTTCTATTTGGTACCATATTTGTAGACATTTTGACCTTGACCTTGCCCTGAGGGCAATTTTTTAAAAACTTTNGTCAAGTAAAATTTATTTAAAGTCTGTAAAACATAGAACAAGTAACATAAGCTCTAAGCTTTCTCTCCACACTTCAGTAAATTATCTCAGTCTCTTGTAAATAGTTTTAATCACCTAGTTACAAATGTTACTTGTTTTTTGTTTCAAATTCTATGCACAAATTTTCTGTATTAACACTGTAAATAGTTTTAATTATAAGGCCACCCATGCACCAGTATATAAGCAACAGTTCTTTAATGGAATATTGGAAATTAAAGAAGAAAAACAAAATTTTTGAAATCTTACCTTTAAAAATATTTGTTTTAACTAAAATGCATCCAAAAAGCATGGTTGCTAACAAGAATTTCCAAAAATTGCTGGTCTTTAAAAGTTTCAGGAAATTTATCAAAGTTAGAACCACATTTTTTATTCTTAAGTTTTCAGAATTATGATTCACATGAAAAGATGGCTAGAATATTTGACTATATGCAAAAAATTTCAAAAATTTTTAGTCTTAGATATTTCAGGAAATTTACCCAAAGTTAGAACCAGAATAAAATTCAAAAAGCTTATTGTGCATCTACAGACTATATGCAACAATTCTGCATCAAAATCAAATTCCTTTATCCCAACTTTGTTTGATATATGGGCATAGAGTGAAAATTTAGCCAAATTTAAAGATGCAGAAAATATAGGTCAATGTGACATACTTCTATTATTATTAGCTCGCCGGGACAAATGTCCGGAGAGCTATTGTCATCACCCCTGCTTCGGCGTCAGCGTCAGTAAAACTCTAACCTGGCTTGTGGAATGGAGACCTGAAGAACTAGGATGTTGATATTTGGTATGTGACATCCTTGTGATGAGAGCTTTCTTTTCGTACCATACTTGTAGACATTTTGACCTTGACCTTGCCCTTAGGACAATTTTTAAAAAACTTTAACCTTGCATCTAGAAGGTAGGCTTTTAGTGGTAGTGTGTTCATATTTGGTATGTAACTTCCTTATGATGAGAGCTTTCTTGTGGTACCATATTTGTAGACATTTTGACCTTGACCTTGCCCTCAGGCAATTTTTGACAAACTTTAACCTTGCTTCTAGAAGGTAGGGTGTTTTAGTATGTAACTTCCTTATGATGAGACCTTTCTAGTTGTACCATATTTGTAGACATTTTGACCTTGACCTTGCCCTTAGGGCAGTTTTAAAAAAAACTTTAACCTTGCCTTTAGAAGGTAGGCTTTTAGTGGTAGGGTGTTCATATTTGGTATACAACTTCCTGATGATGAGGGCTTTCTTCAGGTACCATACTTGTAGACATTTTGACCTTGACCTTGCCCTGTGGGCAATTTGTAAAAAAATTTAACCTTGCCTCTAGAAGGTACGCCTTTAGTGGTAGGGTGTTTATATTTTGTATGTAACTTCTTTATTGTGAGAGCTTTCTTGTGATTCCATATTTGTATACATTTTGACCTTGACCTTGCCCTTGCCCTTAGGGCAGTTTTAAAAAAAACTTTAACCTTGCCTTTAGAAGGTAGGCTTTTAGTGGTAGGGTGTTCATATTTGGTATACAACTTCCTGATGATGAGGTCTTCCTTCAGGTACCATACTTGTAGACATTTTGACCTTGACCTTGCCCTGTGGGCAATTTGTAAAAAAATTTAACCTTGCCTCTAGAAGGTACGCCTTTAGTGGTAGGGTGTTTATATTTTGTATGTAACTTCTTTATTGTGAGAGCTTTCTTGTGATACCATATTTGTATACATTTTGACCTTGACCTTGCCCTTAGGGCAGTTTTAAAAAAAACTTTAACCTTGCCTTTAGAAGGTAGGCTTTTAGTGGTATTGTGTTCATATTTGGTATACAATTTCCTGATGATGAGGTCTTCCTTCAGGTACCATACTTGTAGACATTTTGATCTTGACCTTGCCCTGAGGGCAATTTGTAAAAAAATTCAACCTTGCCTCTAGAAAGTAGGCCTTTAGTGGTAGGGTGTTTATATTTTGTATGTAACTTCTTTATTGTGAGAGCTTTCTTGTGATACCATATATGTAGACATTTTGACCTTGACCTTGCCCTGAGGGCAATTTTTTAAAAACTTTAACTTTGCTTCTAGAATTAAGTTGCTTACTGGTAGGGTGTTCATATTTGGTATGTGATGTTCTTTTGATGAGAGCTTTCTATTGGTACCATATTTGTAGACATTTTGACCTTGACCTTGCCCTGAGGGCAATTTTTTAAAAACTTTTAACTTTGCTTCTAGATTTAAGTTGTTTAATGATAGGGTGTTTATATTTGATATGTAACTTTCTTGCAAAGAAAGTTTTTTATTACTTTGGAATTTATTGTGCATTGAGGTCACTGGAATCCCTGGCGAGCTATGTTGTCTTCTGACAACTCTTGTTGATGTTAGTTACTACTTAAGATGTTATTATTTACCAATCATCATCTGTCTATGGCATATAGGTGCAGAGATATGGTGCAAACCAAAAAATTTGATCTAAAAAAAAATATTAAGTCCAACTAATGGCAAGATGCGGAAAATTTTGAATTATATTTTATTTTTAAAATAAACTTTGGATTCAATAATGTACATGTAGTTGTACTGAATAATGTGTCAAAAGTTCATTGATATTGAGCAAGATTTCAGAAAGTTGTTGAAGTTCTAAAGAAGTTTAACATTGGGGTTAACAAAATGTTGACAACGACAGAATCTATGGTCGCTATGTCTCGCCTTCATGACATTTGTCGCAGGTGAGACAAAAAGACATTTTTATTGTTGGAAAACCTTACAGCACTGTATCAGGCACAAATATTTTGATTCAACCATAAACTTACCTGATCAATCTGTTGATTCAGTGATAAACTTATCTGATCCATCTCATGATTCAGTACTAAATTTAACTAATCAATATCTTGATTCACCAAAAACTTACCTGATAACTCACTTGATTCAGTCATAAAATTACCTGATCTATCTCTTGATTCAGTCATAAACTTACCTGACCAATCTCTTGATTCATCATGAACTTTCTTGATCAGTCTCTTGATTTAGTAACAAACTCATCTGACCAATCTCTTGATTCAGTATTAAATAAAATTAACAAATCAATATTCTGATTCTGCAATAAAATTACCTGATCGATCCCAAACATAAAGAATCAATCTCTTGATTTACATTTACACTTATTTGATCCATCTCGTGATTCAGCTATACACTTACCTAATCCATCTCTTGATTCAGCTATACACCTACCTGATCCATTTCTTGATTCAGCTATACACTTACCTGATCCATCTCTTGATTCAGCTATACACTTACCTGATCCATCTCTTGATTCAGCAGTCTTTGACACTGTACAGCCAGTCGGTAACTGTCATACATACATCTGTGGTGAATGTAAATAACTTGACTCTCAACATCATAAAAACATTCCACTTCATCCTTAATAAACAAAAATAACTTTGTCTCTCCGATACTCTCCTCATTTTAAGTATTAATTTTAAATCCTAGATTTAACCAATTTCACCTTACTACATCCCTAAGTCATTAGATTGAAAGGGCTCTGCATTATAAAGACTAAAAAATATTCATCGTAAAATATTCTGAATAACATGGAGGATATTTGCTCTATGTCAGAATAAATCTTCATTTAACCCCAGGCCAGATTCCTCTGCATTTTCAATAGTAATACGATTGAGGCAATGCATAACACTTAAAAAGAGACAAAGTAAAGCAGCCTGGAAGTCAGATGAAGTATAGTCTCATTTTTAGGTACAATATCTTGTAAGTGTAAATTCATTTCTGGTGTATATCTTCAAGCCTTATGTAGATTTCTACTCACAAGGAATAGATACCCTATTGGACTTCATTTCTTCTAATATAATTTCCTGGGGTATTTTGGTTGTGGATCAAAGACCTTAATTTCGAAATGAATGCTTGAGGGAGAATAAAGGCACTATAACAATCTCACTGTAAAGGTAAATTGACAACTGTTCAAATAAAGTGATGCCTCATCCAATCAAATTATTTGATTTTTACAGTTTATGTATAAATGTAATTACCTGTTGTATCAATTCTTCTGGAACATTTAAAAGTCCCTATAAAAGAAATTAAAACACCATTTAATTTATTTCAAAACTCCTTTCCATTCAAAATGGTTTGAGATCTCCATATAATTAATGCTAAAATAAAACAAATCTTACATTCTCAAACCTCTCTGGTTTTATTTTTCCATCCCAAAAAATATATATTTAGTTTTTTTTGTTTTTTTTTGGGGGGGGGTTAATTTTTTTAATTTTCCATTTTAACCTGTTCATTTAATTTTGAGAACATTTTGTTATTTGTGTCAATGACATTTTTACACTATGGGGACTGTTTCTTTGTTGTTAATTTTTTTTTTCTACACACATTCTATTTTTTTTTATGAAAGTGCATTTAACATTAATCCATTCTTTAAAATTGTTTTGTTTGGGAATAAGTGTGATAGAGAATTGACTTTCATTGTGGAAAGTATTGACACAGAACAGGAAAGCTTATTGTGATATCGAAGACTTGAAAAAAAACCAACCAAGTCTAGAATATCTGGATTTTTAAAATTTTTGTCTTGTATTTAGGGAATGGTGCCTTTCCGTAAGTAGATCAAGTAGAGAATGTAGGTCAAAGCGATCAAATTCTGTCTGGATTGTGACCTACCATCCTACATTTTGTACCTGCATATACAAGGTTGCATGACCCTACTATGCAAAGTAACTGAGATCTCAACTTTGTTATAAACTTGAATGTAAGTTAATTAAAACTGAAAATGTAGGCCAAAGTGACCAAATTTGGCCTGAATGATGACAAATCAACTGACATGCATGCATATGCAAGGATAGATGATCCTCACACTATCACAAGTACAGTAATTGAAATCTGAACTGGCATGTAAGTATTTATGTCAAGTGTGATGTATGTAACCTAACATGCCTAATTTGGTATGGAAGCTGACCTACCATCAAAGATGTGTGCATATGCAAGGTTAGATGATCCTAACATGTTCAGTAGTAACTGAGTTCTGAACTCATCTGTTAACATGAATGTAAGTCGATCAAGTAGAAAAAAGTAGGTCAAAATAACCCAATTTGCTTGGACTCTGACCTATTATAAAAGATGCAAATATACATAAGATCAGTTGAATGGTTGTTATGAAAATCAAGGTGGTTGTTTTGAAAACATTTAAACAAGAATTGCCAAATCTAAAACCTGCACTGCATAATTAACCAGATGCATGTGTATCTTAGAGTTGACATTTATGCTTCAGGTACTCCAATGGTCTCCCTCAAATAATGCACTTCTTGAATTAAATAATAAGAAAATTCAACATGTTAATGGCATATAGTATACATGTATTACATACCTTAAACACATCCTTGTCTAAAACTGGATTTAACACTGAAGCTTTAGAAGCAAATAAATTATGTCTACTTTTCCCGACAACAGATACTACACACACTTTGTTGTCTTTATTTGGAAGTGTTCTAAAAAAACAGAATAAGTCACAGATACAAATTATAAACTACACCACAAATTGAACAATATGAAAAAGAAAAGAAATGGGGAAAATGTCAAGGAGACAACATCCCATATCCAGGTTATAAAATTAAAACGACCCAAAACAAAGTATCTAGGGGTCACCATATGGTCTTCAACACAGTGAGGAACCTCACACCAAATAGCAAGCCCTAAATGGCCCCAAAAAAGGTAAATCAAAGCTCCGATGGAGCTGAAACACTAAAGCCATGAAAATCTACATGTGGCAAAAGTTCATAGTCATCCAAAGAACTACTGTATACGTCTGCATGTTTTAAGTAATTCTGTAATAAGTGAAAATAATCGGATTGTGTGATTTTGTATGCATGTCAATATCATTGCTATAAATATATGCAATACACAGGTAAACAAATGTTATTTTCATCTTTGACA
>MJUU01036011.1:110287-126596 GCA_002080025.1 Modiolus philippinarum
TAAAGCCTTCCGACGTACTTCAATTTTCATGTGACAACTTAAAGCCTTCCGACGTACTTCAACTTCCATGTGACAACTTAAAATTTCAGTTATAGCGTACTTTCTCTTGAGATAATTTCTCATATAGATACACTATTATACTTTAGAATTTTGACTTTTTCATTTTTTGTTCTTTTCAAATATTATTCTGAACATCTGTTTATAGTGTCGAAATCTCATGCTTCTGTTATTCCACTTTTTCTTCAAATTGACAAGATGCTGCCTTATGGTTGATTATATGTTGCAGTTGTCTTCTTTGGTTTTTTTGCCAGGCATTGTAAGAACAATTTGCCAGTAGTTGATGATCCATCATCCATGGGGGAAAATTAACATGGCTGAGTCGTTGTTCGACATCTAGCGATGAATTGCACTCAAACCGGTGCTAGGGGCCGTCTTGAACTTACTATGGGATATGAGCAAGGCCTATTGTTGAATGTCACATAGTTACTTCAAGTTGAAGAACATCAATAAAAGCGTTGTTCCACTCCTTGGCTTTGCAATGTTTTGTAGATACTTTGTTTCATGTGCATTTACTCCATACCCTTTCATCAGTTGGATGATTCAAGTGTAGATTCTTTAAATTTCACATAATTTCCTACCCTTACCAATTTCTCCCCTTTTCCAATGGCAATCAAAACTCGTTGCCCCGGTTGTCTCTGGCATCCTGATTTCTTTCTCTTTCATTTCAAATGTTTTGAATTGATTAACTTGTTCTCTTCCTGATATAGCTAAAATATTGTTCACTGGACGTCTAACCAACTAATCAATAAGTTAAAAGGTGAAAGGTAAAGGTAAAATATATGTAGGTTAAAAATCGATAAGTCAAGATAAGTCAAGATTGTGATTAAAAATTAGATATAATTTAATAAAGGGCTACGCCGAGCGCAGCATGCAACGACCGCAACATGTCGATCACTGAAATTTGAACAAGTGTAGTTTGAAGTGACTGTAAACACAGTAAACACAGTAAGTAGCTTGACACAATTATTAGATGGACACAAAAAGGAGCTTGACACAGTAATTAGCAGGACACAAACTAGGGGAAAAATCAACCCTTTTGATCACTTGTGGATAAAAAACAATGACAGTTACGCAAAATCTATGACTACTAACCAAAAGCTAACATCAAGAGAAATCCAAAGAAACAAAATCCCATCAAAATCTGAAAGATTTCACATATTTAAAAAAAATCTGATGGTGCAGCACTATATTTAACTTTTCATAAGAATCCATTGCAAACCAGAGGCTCCCAGGAGCCTGTATCGCTCACCTGGCTTTCAGTTGACACAATCAAGCTAACATGTAAGTTATACAGTAGAACTTCATTCCCTAAAACTTTAGTAGTTCGATCTGTATTTTCAGTCTGACCATGTTTTACTATATTTCTTTGTTGCTAAGGACCACTTTCGACACAAGTTTTGAAGCTGAGACATCATTTGTAAATGGCAGTCAAAGACAATTTTCAACACCATATTTTTAAGTTACGACATCAACATCTATTTGGAAACCAAATTTTATTGAATGCACAAATAGGGGAGGGTTTGGACCCAAGAAAACGAGTTTAACCCCCCACCGCAATTTTTGTGGTCAGGAATATGTTGGTCATTGGCTTGTCCTTGTCTTCTTATAAAATTTTAGTTTCTTGATACTTGGGTTATTGGATGTGGTTTGTTTCCGTTGATTTATTCACTTTTTTACCTTTTTGGGACCATTTTGGGCTTGCTATATGGTGTGAGGTTCCTGACTGTGTTGAAGACCGTACGGTGACCCCTAGATGTTTTGTTTTGTTTTAACCTGGATATGGGATGTTATCTCCTTGACATTTTCCCCATTTCCTTTCCTTTTCATATGTTGAATTTTCCCACCTTTTTTGTGGCCATTTTGAAAATGGCGCTCAACAAACAATTTTCAATTCCGGTTTTGAAGTCCCCACATCAATATCTATTTGGAAACCAAATTTTATTGAAATCGGAGAATGTTGAATTTTCCCGCCTTTTTGGCAGCAATTCTGAAAATGACTGTAAGCGAACAAATTTTAACATCAAAATTATTTGGAAACCAATTTTCATTGAAATCGGACAATGTTGAATTTTTCCGCCTTTTTTGGCAGCCATTTTGAAAATGGCCGTCAGCGAAAAATTTTCGAGATCAGTTTTAAAGTTGCGACATCAATACCTATTTTGAAACCAAATTTCATTGAAATCAGACAATGTTGAATATTCCCGCCTTTTTTGGCAGCCATTTTAAAAATGGCAGTCAACGAACAATTTTCAACACCGGTTTTGAAGTAGTAACATCAATATCCACTTAGATACCAAATTTTATTGAAATCGGACAACGTTGAATTTTCCCGCCTTTTTGGTGGCCATTTTGAATATGGGGGTCAACAAATATTTTTTAACATCAATTTTGAAGTTGCAAAATCAATACCTTTTTAGAAACCAAATTTCATTGAAATCGGACTATGTTGAATTTTCCCGCATTTTTTGGCGGCTATTTTGAAAATGGCGGTCAACAAACAATTTTAACACCAGTTTTGAAATCCACACAGCATGGCAAACATTTTATCAATTTACATTTAACCACCATCTTCTATAGTTTTGTAAATAAAAGACGAAAACTATGCAAATTTTGAAAATTCCGGGAAAAAATCGCAATAACTCCTACCAGGGTTTTTGGATATTTTCTTCAAAATTTCAGGGTTTGTAGATCTTGATATGTTGAACTTTTTTTGCAATATACACTTGACCTCTATCTGTTACACTTTTTGAAATATAAAATAAGAAATGCACAAATTTTGAAACTTTTACGTAAAAAGGGCAATAACTCCAAGACGGGTTTGGGCAGGTAGATCTTGCTATGCTGATCACTTTTAACCCCATGTCATATTTTTTATATCTGTAACGGTTTTTGAGTTTTTTGCAAAAAAACTGCAATTTACCCCTATTTACTACTTTTAGCAATGGCGGCCATGTTGTTTGACCAGCCGACTAATCGAACACAAGTCTCAGAAGCCATACCCTGGTGATGATTCAAGTGAAGTTTGGTTACATTTGACCCAGCGGTTCAGGAGGAAAAGATTTTTTGAAATTATTGACAGACAGACGGACGCCTAATGATGGCAAAAGCTCACATGGCCTTGTAGGCCAGATGAGCTAAAAATGAATCAAATAACAAAATACCGAGGTTACTGTGAATTTAGGTTCTGCATATGCGCATTTCGACAACTTATGTCAAATCATATTAAAAATAAAAAAATAAAAGTTATCAATCAATGAAATTGTAAAGATTTGTTTGAATATCGATCTTCAGCTGAACTAATGGTATGGTCTGACTTAAATATTTAATACAGAATGGGGCTGCCTGTCCTCAGAAACTGTCAGGTCAATTACACCCCTATCTATTCCAACATAAAGGCTTATTAGACTCTCTCTGTGAGCCATGTTTAGCGGAACAGGCTCTTGAGATCTTTTTGCTTTTTTTCCCTTCATACATAATTCTGATATATCGGGTTTAACGACTATTTCATTATTTTATTTTTTCCGGCTACAAAACTATAAATGTTTGTTGAAATTTACTTGTCAATGACAGTGTTTGTAACAATACTTTGCCAGTTATTTTCAACCTCACTCCTTTTTGAAATATAAAAGCGCAGATGAGATAATTTTTGATATTTTGCTTAAATTTTTCTGAACGATAGGAAACCGATTTTATCTGCAATGTACTTTTCTTTATTTTTTTATCCAGAGTGTTTTTCTCCAAATGCTTTACTTTCAAAAATAAAATGATGTGTTTGCTGAAGAAACGCTATAGCTTATTGAGAAGAGACTATCTTTTACAGACCTATACTTTAAACTGGAATGTTCTCAACCAAAACGCTTTGTTTTTCATTTTATTATGTTTATTATATATCATTGTCACTGAATATCGAAAATATATTTAATAAATCAGTCAAAAATTCTGTGTCCATGATAAAGGCCTGCATATTTAAAAAACAAAATCCCATGCCCTGGTTTTCTACTATAGATATCTTAAAAAAAACATGAAAAAAAAACAAAAAAAAAAAAAAAAAAAAAACGCGGCAGTACAATGCCGAAGGAACGAGGGAGTGGTATTCACATAATTGGAACTCTAAAGACATGGCAGAACACAGAAAACAATGACGTTAGATAGCTACAAAGCACAGAAAAAAACACATCATTCAAAACCAAAGCACTCACAGTGTGAACTCCCATGAAACTGACAGTGACATCAGGTGCTCCGGAAGCGTAGTTATTACCATCATTTTTAGCAATTTTCTTCTACATTTTAAATTTGCAGCCTTTTCTTACTATTATTGATCAAATTCGAACAACCGTCGTTCGTTTTTGAAAGGTTGGCCGAAAATCTTGGCATTTTTATAATGACCTGATGAAGATGAAGAATAAAATTAAATCGTTGTTTAATTTATTGGCTTTACCGTCATTATAGAGACTTTGCATCATGTACATTTACTCCTATCCTTTCATTGTTTATCATATATACTTTAAGCACGCCCAAAGATATATTTCATGTGCAAACCTCATCAAAAATGGTAGCCAGCGAGAGACATAGTTTTAACATTTGACCGTGCAGGAAAACACATTTAGAGATCTTATCTTTTTACACCACTCGGCTAATTTGAACCAAACATGGCCAAAATAGTTCTTAGATAATCCACTGCAAAAATGTTGTTTTTTCAGGTTCGCAGCGTATCCAAGATGACCACCAGGGGGAACACTGTTTTAACATTGTACTCTATTGAGAGATTTTTTTTTCTGAAACTGCTGAACCAATTGAAACCAAACTTGACCAAAATAGTCCTTATGTGTTCTTCTCCAAAAAAGTTGTTTTTGGTGTTCGTATCCCATACAAAATGGCCGCAGGAGGGAAACATAGTTTTAGCATAATACCCTATGGGAAACACATTAAGAGATTTTCTCCTCTGAAATGACTGAAATGATTGGAACCAAATTTGACCACAATAAATCTAAGATAGTATCCTGATGCGAAAAAGTTTTTGTCAGGTTCGCAACTTATCCAAGATGGCCGCTAGTGAGAAATGTTATGTAAACATTGGATTTCTGGGAAAACACATTTAGAGATCTTTCCAAAACTACTGAGCCAATAGGAAACAAATTTAACCACAATAGTCCTTAGATAGTCCACTGTATGGGAAAAGACATTTAGAGATCTAAAACTACTGAGTCAATGGGAAACAAACTTAGCAACAATAGTCTTTATATGGTCCCCTCCAAAACAGTCGTTTTTCAAGTTTGCACCGCATGAAAGATGGCCGCAAACGGGGAACATAGCTTTAATATTGGATCCTATAGGAACACCATTTAAAGATCTTACAAAGAAACTAACTACCTAATTGTAACCACATTTGGCCATATTAGTCCTCAGATGATCCCCTCCAAAAAGGTTTTCCATGTTGGCACCTCACCTAAAATTGCCTACAGACTGAGTTTGAAACAGTTTTGAAACTGGACTATAAAGGAAAACACATTTACAGATCTTTTTGTCTGGAACTACTGAACCAATTGGAATCAAATTTGGCAACAATCGCAATTTAATGGTTCCATACAACAAAAGATTTTTTAGGCTCTTAATTTATCCAAGAAAGCAGAGAACTTGTACCTTATGGGAAAAAAAACGTTTTTTTCTGAAACGACAGAGCCAAATTTGGCGATAATAGTTTTTGGATGGCCCCCTGCTAAAGAGTGTTTTAGCTAACCTGGCCTAAAAGGCAATGTGAGCTTTTGCCATTACCATGCGTACGTCGTCTGTCGTCCGTCGTCCGTCCGTCAACAATTTCAAAGATATTCTCCTCTGAAACCACTGGGCCAAATGAAACCAAACTTCACCTGAATTATGCCCAGGGTAAGGCTTCTCAAACTAATGTGGGATTTTTCCGCCGGCCAACCAACATGGCCGCTGTTGCTAAAAATAGAACCTAGGGGGTAAATTGCAGTTTTTGGTCAATGACTCGAAAACCGTTACAGATATCAAAAATCTGACATGGGGAAAATTGTTCGAAATGACTAGATCTACCCACCCTGCATTTTTGAAGGAAATCGGAAAACCAGTGTAGGAGGTATGGCCCTCTTTTACCGAATTTTCAAAATTTTCATCTTTTTTAATCTTTAAATTCGAAACTTTGCCTGAATCATCCCCAGGGTATGGCTACTCAAACTAATGCGGGATTTTTCCGCAGGTCAACCAACATGGCCGCTGTTGAAAAAAATAGAACATAGGGATAAATTGCTGTTTTTGGCCAATATTACAGATATCAAATATTTGATAGGGTTAAAATGATCAGCATGATGAGATCTACCTACCATGCAATTTTGAAGGAAATCCGAAAACCCATGTAGGTGTAATTGCCCCTTTTTACCGAATTTAAAAAAAAATGTCATCTTTTTTAGTCTTTTAATTCAAAATCTATAGAAGATAGAGGTCAGGTGTAAATTCATAAAATGGTTGCCATGACAAGATCTTCCTGCTCTCGATTTAGAAAGAAATTCCGAAACTGATGTAAGAGTTATTGCTCTTTAATCGAAAAATGATATAAAATTTTGCAATTTTTGTCATTTATTTTCAAAAATCTTCTCCTCTTAAACCACTGGGTCAAATGAAACTAACCTTTTTCTGAATCATCCGCAGGGTATGGCATCTCAAACTGATGTGGGATTTTCCCGCCGGCCAACCAACATGGGTGTTGTTGCTAAAAATAGAATATACAGGTAAATTTCTGTTTTGGGCCGATAACTCGAAAACCGTCTCGTGAAATGAGCAGCATAATGAGATCTACCTACTGTGCAATTTTGAAGAAAATCTGAAAAAAACCCATCTCGGAGTTATAGCCCTTTTTCGGCAAAATTTTTCAAAATATGTACACTTTTTATTTCAAAAAGTGTAACAGATAGAGGTGAAGTGTAAAATGCAAAAATGTTCAGCATATCAGGATTTACCCCTTTCGAAGAAAATCCAAAAACCTTTGTAGGAGTTATTGCTCTTTTTACACAGAATTTTCAAATTTTTCATATTTTGCGTCTTTTATTTCCAAAACTATAGAAAATGAAGGTTAACTGAATATTGATGAAATGTTTGCCATGCTGTGGCGTCTTCAAAATGTTTGTTGACCACCATTTCCAAAATGGCCGCCAAAAAAGACGGGAAAATTCAACTTTTTCTTATTTCAATGGAATTTGGTTTCCAAATAGATACTGATGTTGCGACTTTAAAAGCAGTGTTGAAAAATTTTTCGTTGACCGCCATTATCAAAATGGCCCCCCCAAAAGGCGGGAAAATTCAACATTGTCCGATTTTAGTGAAATTTGGTCTCTAAATAGCCTAGTATTAATGTTGCAAAAAACCAGTGTTGAAAATTGTTTGTTGACCGCCATTTTCAAAATGGCTACCAAAAATAGCGGGAAAATTCAAAATTGTCCGATTTCAACGAAATTTTGTTTCCAAATAGGTATTGATGTTGCAACTTCAAAACCGATGTTGAAAGTTGTTCGTTGACCACCATTTACAAAATGATGTCTTGACGTCAAAACTAGTGTCAAAAGTGGTCCTTAGCAAGAACGTTTTTGTCGAAAAAGTCCAAGAAAGAAATTAAATATAGTAAAACATGATCAGACTTTATATACAGTTCAAGTTCAATGATTATGATATTTGTGGTGTTTCTAGCTACCAAAGTTTGAGAGACTGAAGATGAACTGTATAAAAAGCAACGTTAGCGATACAGGCTCCTGGGAGCCTCTGGTTTAAGGTTAAGTTCTTCTAAGATGGTCGCAAACATGAAATATAAGGTAAAATTGGGCCCTATGGGAAATGCATTCAAACGTCTTTTTCTGAAACTGCAATTACAATTTTAACAAAAAATGATGTTAAAAGTCCTAAGGTTGTCCCTTTCAAAGTTTGTAATTTCTATATCTAATCAGAGATTGCCGCAAGTGGTAAGCATAACTCATATGAAAATGCATTTAGAAATCTATCGGAACTAAGAGACCCATTAAAGCCAAATTTGGTCACAAAAGTACTTTGATAGTCCATTTTAAAAATGTGTTGATAATTTCATTCCTCGTTCAATTTGCTCAATCACTGGCAACATAATTTAACATTGGACCGGATAACATCCTGTACTATCTTAAGGTCATGGGTCTTAACAATACAGTTAAACATGTAATGTACAACAATATTTATTACAAAATCAAAAATCCCGAGAACGATGACCAAAGAAATCCATAAACTCTGATATTACCGTCATTAACAGTTGGATTGTTGAGCACTCTTATCCAAACATCACTGAACCACTGTCGACTGAACGCCTACACCCCAAGTGTCACCATTTCCGGAATATGCATGCACAATACCATTTCCATTTTTTACAATCTCGGTTTCTAAGTCTTCACCATAGTGACTCATAATAACAAAGTCAAAATGATAAAGTCCTTTTACAGGTGCCTTGAATATGCTAGTGTTCTTATCGAATGCTGCGCCAACATTTGTGATCATTGTATCGAATACAACTGTTTGCTTCTGTCCAAGATTTTCTCTGTGTGCATTCAACGCCACACTAAAGGCTACCTTTTCTGGTACTTGTCGACCTGGAACAAAACGGGCATATCTATTTTTTAGAAACCTAAAGAATCTTTTGGATCTATGCGTAATATCTAAAAACATTAATATTTGTGGATATGAAACACATATATCATATCCAACTCAATGCTGAATGACCTGTAAAAGATAAATGTAGGTCCTTCACATTTGAAATATTTGATCTCGCGATTTCTCTGTTTACATGCACGTAAATGGTGAATAAAAGGATATGGATTCTACCGAAAGACTTTATGTAAAACGGTAACTTAAGAAACAAAGTTACCTTTTATAATTTTTGATGATATTATAATTTTGAAAAAGGGAAGTTTGCCAAAATGTGCAAAAAAGCAAATTTATGTATTAAAGAGTTAAATTAACCCAAATCTTGAAACATTCTATTTCATATATTCAATAAATGACACAGACCATATAGATAAATGACACAGACCATATAGATAAATGACACAGACCATATAGATAAATGACACAGACCATATAGATAGATGACACAGACCATATAGATAAATGACACAGACCATATAGATAAATGACACAGACCATATAGATAAATGACACAGACCATATAGATAAATGAAACAGACCATATAGATGGAGCAAAATATCGAAGAAATATTTTTCGTATTCTGTAACAATATCTGTAAAGAGATTTTAAACTACCTAACCCTGAAACTAATAAGCGATACCGTGTTCCTATTGGGTCAGTAAAATGTATTACCCAACAGAGTGCAAAAATGTATGAATATTTGTTCTTACTAGCAATTTTAAAAGATATGTCCAAAAAATGAAATCCACGATTGTACGCAAATAAAAGAGATGAAATACAAAAGCTTTTAAACAAGTCTTCTTTCTGTATCAATCAAGGTTATCACATTGAAGTTATTTAATAAGGTGGCCAGATTTTTCCTTGGAACATATGTTGGTCAGCTGCGATGATGATTTGTTTCTAGGATGTGTTCTGTATGTAAAAAGGTATAAATTAGTTTGAAGGATAACATCCGACTTTACCTATAACCTTATGGGAAAGGTCGGAGAGTATCCGTAGTAAAAACACTGAGGCAACACAAAAATGACAATTTCTGCACATAATTAACGTGCTTACTTTTGGATGATACAATCGATTAAGAAATTTTTTCTCGAAATTTTTGATTTTCGAAAAACGTTCAATAAAAAATTATTTCTCTGATGATTTTACCCAATATGCACTGAATATTACCAAACCCTTTTTGCTGAATATGTGCATTAGAAACGCCATACCTGGTCTGGTTTTTGAATTTCTTATTAAAGTTCCATTTTCATGTTCACTGAATTCACGTTTGACTTGTGTACGAGATTCATATCCGGCTGATGTTGTTCCTGTGATGTCAGGAGTTTTGAAATTTCCATATTTGGTTGTTGCAATATCAAGTTCCTTTTTCGTATTTTTAAGTTCCGATTCTAACATTTTCACTGTAGCTTTGGTATTTGCAACTTCTTTCCAAACGAGTTTGAGTTCCGCTTTCAACATCTGGTTTTCTTCCAACAATTGATTGAGGATACGATTTACATCAGGGGTATCCAAATCATTTTTATCGAACGCCTCAGCACTTCACATTGAAAGTACAGATAAGCAAACAGCCAAAGGAAATAACAAGCACATTGCGTTTCAGATGCCTAAAGACGACAAAAGTCAGGCAAAATGTCGGAATTAGGATAAGACTTCTTCATGAATTCTACCGATTTGACAGTAGATAACATGATATTTGGAATGTGTTCAATACCTTGATAAATTGTCATAAAAATTTTTTTAAAAAATAACAGAAATATATCGAATACGGAAATGTCATAGCCTTAATGTTTTTCCGTTGTTTTATTTTTTGTCCAACCGCTCAACAGCAATCGTTATCAATAATGTAAGAGATTAGTTGCTTTACTCTTATAGGCAATTATGGATTAATTAAGGCTGCTTTTTATGGAATAAAGTAATTATGGATGCATGATTCCTATATATATTCTACAAAATACAACATTTCTACACTCGAAATACATATTTTTCCAAAATATTTTGTAGAACAAAACAGATGGTTTGGGTGGGGAGGGGATTCCTGGGGTTAAGTGTAAGCATGCAACAGATCTAAAATGTGTTATGGGTGTTTTTTGTATTGTAATTTTATATCACATCTCTCTTGGAGTAGTATAAAACAAATACTCTTGTTCCTTCGTTAGTCTGTTCGTCCTTCCGACGTACTTAACTTCCATGTGACAACTTAAAATTTCAGTTATAGTGTACTTTCTCTTGAGATAATTTCTCATTCATATAGATACACTATTATACTTTAGAATTTTGACTTTTTCATTTTTTGTTCTTTTCAAATATTATTCTGAACATCTGTTTATAGTGTCGAAATCTCATGCTTTTGTTATGCCATTTTTTTTCTTCAAATTGACAAGATCGCTGCCCTATGGTTGATTATATGTTGTGGTTATCTTCTTTGGTCTTTTTGCCAGGCATTGTAAGAACAATTTGCCAGTTAGTTATATGTTTATTGACGACCCGTCATCCATGGGGGAAAATCAACATGGATGTAGCGTTGTTCGACATCTAGCAATGAATTCCACTCAAACTGGTGTAAGGGTCGTCATTGATGAATGCCCAATAATGACTTCAAGATGAAGAACAACAATAAAAGCGTTGTTCCAATGCTTGGTTTTACCATGTTTTTGTAGAGACTTTGTTTCTTGTGTATTTACTCCATATCCTTTCTTCAGCTGGATGATTCAAGTGTGGATTCTTTAAATTCTGACTAAATTTCATGTCCCAGCCCATTTCTCCCCTTTTCCAGTGGTTATCAAAACTCTTTTTCATGGTTGTCCTTTCCGCCTTGATTTCTTTCTTTTTTTACTCTAATGGTTTGAATTGATTAACTTGTTTTCGTCTTGATATAGCTGAAATATTGCTCACTGGACGATTAACTCTAACTAATCAAATAATCAAATAAATTGTAAAGATTTGTTTGAATATCGATCTTCAGCTGAACTAATGGTATGGTCTGACTTAAATATTTAATAAAAATGGAGCTGCCTGTCCTCAGAAATTGCTTATTTTTTCTTTGTTCCGGACAATTTACATCGTACAGAACAATTGGAATCCGATTTTTATCTACAATATACCTTTCTGTAAATTTTTCATCTGGAGTGCAATTTCTCCAAATGTAAAAAATGGATAACAGGAAACACCTACAATGGCTGAAAATTCCGAAAATTAAACGAGTTAAGTTGAAGATTGATAGAAATTCTATGAGTCATAGACTCAGTGGAGGACTTAAAAACAGAACATTATGGTCATACACATGACGTAAAGCAAGACGAGTGTAGTTTCCTCGAAACATAACATCATACATGTATGTACCTGTACATACTAAGAGCTGTGAGAGAGGGTGGCATTTAATCCCTCCACTGAGTCTAGGACTCATAGAATTCCCATCAAACTTCAACTTAACCAGGGTAAGTCTCGTTTAATTTTCGGAATTCTATTACGTCATCTCACTGCTTAGTATCAATCCCAGCACGAGAGAGGATTATTTTATTCATCTAGCTGCTGCGTCTATTGAAACTTCCTTGTGAGGTTACGTATAGCTTAAAAGCAACTTCGAACTATTTGCTCTGAATAAAGAAGATCTTTTTAAATATTCTTTTATCACTGTGTATATACAAATACGACGATCAGGCGGATAAACCATCATATGTACAAACATATAAGTAAACCAAGGACGACTTTGTTTCACTAAGTCATCATATTTTTAAATACAAATTCAGAACGTAACTTTTTTACACTATGTACATTTAGTAAATGGATAGTCTGAATTCTTGCAGAACAGGTGAGAGCAATAAGCATAGTTAACTTAAGTGTTAAATCTTTGAAGCTCAATGATTTGACCGGTGAAAGTTTTCTTAAAACATTCAGTACTTTGCCAACATCCTATGTAAGGATATATCTAGGTTGTGATGGTCTTAAGGATGTAGTAAGGTGAGGTTTTTTTCAATTTGTAAAAGTTATTCGGATTTCTCTGATTTTATTTATTATTACTATGTAAAATATTTTGCCCCATTACACCCAATTTTCTAGTCATTAAAGTCTTCAGAAGCTCATTTTAAGTCAGTAAGCAAAATTTTATTAGATTGTAGATTTTCCTTCCATGTGAAACAAATCAATATTGCGTCCATGCTATACTAAGGTAAAAGTCCAAGAGAGCCTTTCCCGCCATTTTTTAAAATGTGAAATATCTTGAAAACAAGGCCCNGTATCAATTTAAAATCGTAGATTTATAAAATTTCACCTTACTACATCCTTAAGTTATATATTCCACGCACAAATCGCATAACTATTGGATCTTAAACCATTGTTGTGACTTCATCTATTGTATAAATTGTGGATTCTTCCTAAAGAACCCACGGCTTCCCCTCTATTGTTTTCTAGTATCTAAAGTTTATAAACGTACCGAGGGAAATGTATGTTTATTACATTGCGACCTGATTGTCCCATTTAGCGAAACATTTTCTTCGCATAGAATGTTTTGATACCTTAGTAGGGCACGGACCTTTTTTATTTTCGGGAGGGAGTGCTTAGATTTTCACCAGAGTTGGAAAACGTTTTGGATCATATGCTAGGAAATTTGTTGTTTGTTGAGCAAAAAATGAACAGTGTGAGGGCCAGATTATTTTTTAACCAAGATGCTCGTGTTAGAGATTTTTTTAAGCATATACGGGTCCAGAAATCCCAGTCCCATCCCTGAAAATCTAATGGTCTGTGCCTTACTGGGTAGGTTATGCCAAGTACAGTAATGTATTAAATTGTACTGACAACTTCGGAAACGCGGAAATGTTTTATTTAATTTCGGTCTTTTTTTTTAAAAAAAATACACATTGGTTACATTAGGAACTATAAAACACATCTTGTTGAAACAACGGCAGTAGAACACCGAAGGAACAAAGGGGTGAAATTCACAAAAATCGAAGTTGAAGTAATGGCGAGAAACCCGTATTTGCGTTTACTTTCACTATATTCCGAATTTTTCGCGTTAACTTAATTAAGTTCCATGTGATTCAAATAACAAACCTGCTTTAACTGGGACGAACCAAGAGTGCTACTCATTAGTGCCGGGGGAGCACAACATCACAAATTTAAAAATCTAATTTTATAATCTTTTACGAGTTTCCTCCAGTTATCAGTGTTAGTTCAAAATATATACAAAATTCTGCATCCAACTGTGGTGAAAAGCACAGTCTTAGATAACGGGCTTACCAGCTGTCACTTTTTTCTGTACCACTTAGTTGGTTAAAAGAAAAAAGCTGATGACAAAGCAAAATCTTGAAATATCATTAATAGGGCCATGGGTAATAACACGGGATCTCTAGCTCTCTAAGAGCACGGCGCACATGTATGTGCAGCCCAGATTTCTATGAGTGGTTCCCGGAGCCCTAGTGTTGGAGCCCGGAGCTCTTGTGTTAAAGCCCTGAGTCCTAGTGTTAGAGCCTGGAACCCTGTGGTGTAGCTAAGGACTGTGTTCCACAAACGTTAATTTTAGTTAGTTGGCGTTTAAATTTTAAGTGTAAATTAATTTGGTTGAATTTGTTTAGGATTTCATTTACACTTAAAATTCAAACGTCAATTATGTTAATTGACGTTTGTGCAACCTAGTCCAGATCCCCACGTTCAAAAACGGTTGGAGCCTAGGATTCCATGTAAGCCAAAATAGTGTCATGTGAAAAGGTGTCCTCCCTGTTTTATATTTCATTGGAAAACCCACGAGGAATATTTATGATCATCATGCGTTTTATTCCGTCCTCGGACTTTATCATTGTCTACAATAGTAAGACTGGACAGTATTTCATAGTGGACACTATTTAATGTTACATCAAGAGCCCATGTTCTTCTCTTAGAATTGTACCTAGCAACCATATATTTTTCAATTTCTTACAGTAAAAATGATGATTTTCAACAGTCAGGTTGCAAAAATCTTTGATTCTAATTTTGGTAAATTTCTGAAATTCTCAGAAACCTATACTTTTTGAATGATTGTTTCAACAGAAAGAAATATAGTTTAAAAAACACTTGTCTTTTTTGCAAGGGGAGGATCTCCAAAAAGGGGTAGTGGAGGGATCGCAATCTTTGATTGGATGTTTTTTCATTACAAAAGTATTGAAGCCATCTTTTAATGAACGTGTTGTATTGTTTTTAGTACCTGACTTCCATGAAGATATGATAATGTTGGTTGTTGATTCTGAAAGACCTTGTTGTCAGAAATGTTTTCTGATACATGACATGCCATCAAAATAAATTTGTTCTTTAACGGATGTTCGACTGTTTTTGACGGCAGATACAGAAGGTTCTTCTGATAAGGAATGAGTATTGGTTTGTCTATCAGTAATTTCATGAGCTGTGTAAACAATGGCTGTGTTGGCTAGAGGGGGCGATTATGATTCCTTTTGCTCTGTCTGTCCCCAATTTCTTTATGCAAGAACTCAGTGTACTGAAAGGAGGAAACAAATCAACTAAAATATAACTATGCCAATCAATCAAAAAGCATTAACATGATTTGCATATGGATCTGGTTTCCAAGAGCAATCTTTAACCTACATGCAAACAAGTCTATGTCAGGTTTTCCCAAATTATTCACAAGTTTATTAAAAAAAGTCTCATTTAATTTCTATTCAAGCTATCATTGAAGGTTCGAGCCTTTTTTGTCAGCTTCTATATTAAACTTTCCCGGTATATGGACACATGAAATCCATATACAGTTTTTGACACACCATAACCAAATACATTATTTAATAATACAATAAATAAGTTGCAAAACAAATGGTAAATTTCGTTATGCTGTACACCTGTTGCAAGGAGTAACATCTCATCAGAAGCCAGCAGCATTAGAATCAAACAGTATGGAAGCCATAATCCGGAAGTAATAAAAAAAAAAGAAGTTCTCATTACCACAAATATCGAAATAGGTCGCCAAATCCAGTGCGAAGGACATCCGCCGAATGTCATACTAGAATGTCATACACGGAATGAAGCCTCAGTTTCCTTAAGGGTTTTGAATTTAGATAAGAACAGTAAAATTTCTAAAAAAAAAAAGAAAAAAAAAATTCTAATATCAGACATGTCTGACTATTGGGCTGGTAAATACCCTCGGGAAGCTGATCCACCACCAGTGGCATCGGCCCAATGGTTCCACAATACAATTAATACCCAAGTTGCATAACAAACGGTAAATTTCGTTAATCAGTCAAAAATTCTGTGTCTGAGAAAAAGGAATGCATATTTAAAAACCCATGCCCTGATTTTCCACTGTAGATATCTATATTGAATATTACCCTCATTTTTGGCAATTCTCTTTTAAATTTGCAGCCTTTTCTCACTACCATTGAAAAAAATTCGACCAACCGTCGTTAGTTTTTAAAAGGTTGGCCGAGAATCATTTTTATAACGACCTTATGATGATGCAAAATAACAATTAAATTGTTGTTTCATTGCTGCTTTAGCGTGCTGAACCGAAAAACAGCATAACCAAACAGATTTTGCCATGTCATTGCAGTCAGAAGAGTTGCAACCTCCCATGTTATTAATATATAACACAGCTGTTAT
>MJUU01036012.1:11681-32892 GCA_002080025.1 Modiolus philippinarum
TTATACACTGAAATCGTTGATCTGAAATTTGACCTTCCCCACTTTTGTTTACTAACGGGAGTTACGTCCCCTTTTATGACGTCATAAGATTCAAGCGGGATTTTTAAATGTTGAGTATAACGTTATTTTTAGAATTATCTGGTACATATAATAGGTGTCAAGAATTAAAGACACAGTTTTATAAGTCGACGTTGTTTGAAAATGTGCTTATCTAAAAAGGAAAAACATAAAGACAAGTGCATTATGAATGTCAAGCAGATACAAAAATCGCGGGAAAAAGATCGTGTAAGTGTTCTCACCCAGGCGGTTGGGTGAGACGGAAAATGGGTGGGTGAGACGGAAAAATCTCACCCAGGCATTGGATACATAGAAAGCACTACAGGTAGGGTGAGAAAAGGAAATCTCACACCGCTAAAAATAGGAACTGCTGTGTCTCAAAAGTGAGAAAGGGGAATCTAGGATTTCTTTTTATGGCCAAACTGACAGATTTTTAGTTAAGATAACTGAATTGTGACAAACCCATGTTAGCCTGTCTCACACCAGTAAATTTACAATCCAGAATGGTTAATTTGGACCAGACCTTACATTGCAAAAGATCCCAAAATGATGGACATTTTGCTTACAAATTAAGGGAGTACGAGTGTCAGAAATTTTGTAATTAGAATTTAAAGTCTGACCTTTTGATTTGAAGAACTTTGCTAAAAGAATAACATGAGCAAAAAATTTTGAAAATCCATGTAAGGATTTTTGAGATATAAGACATCAAAATTTTGACAGGAAACAGATCTCTCTAGAGTTTTCCTTGAATTTCTATTAGCAGTTTATATTCCATAAAATATATGAAAATATAATTGGAAGTTGATAAAATTTTTTACATTGTCTATTTTATGCATTTTAAAGTGACCTATGACCAAGAAAATATGATCCATGTGCAAAAATATTTAACATTGTTTGAATGGATAAAAGCCAAGGATATCGAATGCTTCTGAAAATCTGAGGCTCCAACTCCCTAAAAGGAGTCTAGACAATAAAAAATTAATCAAAATAATAATGTCATGCCATGACATTAATAATGTCATGCCATGACATTATCTGTCATCAGTACACTTTTAACATTTGTTTTGTATAACCAATGAGTCTTGAATTAAAATAAAATTTCTAATATGGCCTGCTTCTTTAGCTATAGTGGCAGACCCGTGGTAAAATCTATGATATAACAGGACTGACATCACAGTGCTAGTAAACAACATCATAGTCCATTTTTTTACACTAATGTCATGGAAAATGCACAAAACATCACAAAAACAACAAAAATGATGCCACATTACTGCTGTTTCTATAGGTCTGTTGAAATACAAAATGATGTATTTTTTCCATATAGAATCAAAATAATTTATGGAAACAACTTAGGTAAAATTACAGCGGATACAATTTCTCGCTGTGGTAAAATATGCGATATACCTTGGTTTCCATAAATTATTTCTAAATTGGAAAGGTTCTTGAATTGCCATGCATAGGCTCTGGTCATATATTAATCATGGCTGACTGGATCAGCAATATGATCAATTAATAACTTTGTTAGACTAAAATCAAATTTTCTATAAAGTGATGATTGGCTTGTTGCTTACAATGTGCCTGAGTAAGTTGAATGCTGTTTGAAAATCAAAGATAGGTGCTAAGGTGCAAGCATTGTGGAATAACCAAAAATCTTGATAATTGATCGGATCCAATAATATACTTTTAACTAAGTATAGTTACTTGATAGTCTGGTAAGCCATACAGACCATTCTATCCTTTAGTTATCCCCATACTTTTCTGAAGAAAATGCAGGGATATTGTTTTGGTCCCGTCCGTCCGTCTGTCCTTGTCAGTGGAACTCCTTGCTCATTTTTGGATTTAGTGTTTTAATTTTGTTATAGAATAGTTGCATATATGCTGCAGATGCACAATAAGCTTTCAGATTTTTGATATTGGTCTTCGTGCAAACAAGAGGCCCCAAGATGTCTATTTTATATATGTGAGCTTGTCAGTAGAACTCCTCCTACATTTTTGGATTNGGAAAGCGAGACATAGGCGTGCAAAGTATGACGGCGACGGCGTTAACTTTTACTATATACAGGATATTTTGAAAACCCTTTGATGTAGGAACATTATATTTGGTCCAGTGGTAGTACTAATCAAGTGCTACCTGACGGACATAACATTATGTGACCTTGACCTCAGTTGCACGGTCCAGTGACCATGTTAAGTTTCTCTGATTCGATCCATATCTCAGTAACTGTAAGTGGTAGGTCAATGATATTTGGTATATAGGTTGGTCTTTAGTAGTACATGTCAGTCTGGCATATAACGTTTGTCCTTGACCTCAATTTCATGGTCTAGTGACCACGTTAAGTTTCTCTGATTAGATCCATATCTCAACTGTAAGTGGTAGGTCAATGATATTTGGTATATAGGTTGGTCTTGAGTAGTACATGTCAGTCTGGCATATGACTTTTTTCCTTGACCTCAATTTCACGGTCTAGTGACCACTTTAAGTTTCTCTGATTAGATTCATATCTCAATAACTGTAAGGGGTAGGTCAATGATATATGGTATAAAGGTTGGTCTTGAGTAGTTCATGTCAGTCTGGCATATGACTTTTGTCCTTGACCTCAATTTCATGGCCTAGTAACCATGTTAAAATTCTCTGATTAAGTCCATTTCTCAATAACTATTAGTGGTAGGTCAATGATATTTAGTATGAAGGTTTATCTTGGGTAGTACCGGTACATGTTAGTTTGGCATTTGGCTTTTGTCTGTGACCTCAATTCCATGGTCCAATGAACATGTTAAGTTTTTATGCTTAGGTTAGTTTCTTAGTAACTATAAGTGGTCGGTCAATGATATATGGTATGTAGGTTGGTCTTAGGTAGTACACGACAGTTTGTCATATGGCTTTTGTACTTGACCACAATTTCACGGTCTAGTGAGCATGTTAAGATTTTGTGATTAGGTCATTTTCTCAGTAACTATAAGTGGTAGGACAATGATATTAGGTATATAGGTTGGTCTTGGGTCGTACATGACAGTCTGCTATATGGCTGTTATCTGTGACCTCATTTTCACGGTCCAGTGAGCATGTTGAGTTTTCAAGTATCTTTTAATGTATGGTCAATAATATTTGGTATGTGGGTTTGTCTTAGATGGAAAATGACATCCTGCTATTTGGCTTTGGCCCTTGACCACATTTTCACGGTCTAGTGTACATGTTTGGTTCTCCAGCATCTATATCAGTGGTAGGTCACTGATATTTGGTATTTTGGTTTTTGGTTGTATAACAGTTTGCTATATTGCTTTTGTCAGCCAACATGTTAAGTTTTCTGAATTAGTCAGTCTGAGTTTTCACATCAGTTTTGCGACCAAGGAAGGACGGGCGAGACATCAATTTGGGTCCACACTTGTTGGATTTAGTGTTTTAATTTTGTTATAGAATAGTTGCATATATGCTGCAGATGTGCAATAAGCTTTCGGATTTTTATACCCCGCCACACGTAGTGGCGAGGTATTATGTGATACCCCAAGTCATGTGTCCGTCCATCCGTGTGTCCGTCCGTGCGTCCGTGCTCCCGTCCGTGCGTCCGT
This sequence comes from Modiolus philippinarum, assembly GCA_002080025.1. NCBI lineage: Eukaryota > Metazoa > Mollusca > Bivalvia > Mytilida > Modiolidae > Modiolus > Modiolus philippinarum. The sequence goes on from MJUU01036012.1 coordinate 15,306, forward strand.
CCGTCCCCCAAAGGTTTCCGACTGATTACTTATGAATGAAATATAATAAGGTCTTCAAACTTGGTATGTAACTTCTTTACCACAAAACTCAGGCCAAGTTCGATTTTGGGTTCAGAGGTCCAAGGGGTTCTTGAGTTATGCCCCTTGAAACTTTGAAATTTTGCAAATTTTAGGGTTTCAGACTGATAACTTGTGAATGAAGTAATATATTGTCTTCAAACTTGGTATGTTACTTGTATACCACAAAACTCAGGCCAAGTTTGATTTTAAGTTCAGACGTCGAAGGGGTTCTGGAATTATGCCCCTTGAAACTTTGAAATTTTGTGGAACGTGGCGGGGTATCATGTAATGCACTATTACTATTTTTGATATTGGTCTTGATGCAATCAAGAGGCCCTAAGATGTCAGTAGAACTCCTCCTACATTTTTGGATTTAGTATTTTAATTTTGTTATAGAATTGTTGCATATAGTCTGCAAATGTGCAATAAAGTTTCAGAATTTTGATTCCGGTTCCGACTTTGGTAAATTTCCTGAAAGTCTCAAAGACCACTTATTTCTTGGAATTCTACCTAGCAACCATACATGTAGTAATTTGTTCAATTAGGGCTAACATTTTCACCAATTGAATTTCAAAAATAGTTGATTCCAATTTTGGTAAATTTCTCGAAAGTCTCAAAGACCACTTATTTTTGGGAATTCTACCTAGCGACCATACTGTTAGGATTTGTTTCTATTTGGGCAAACATTTTCACCAATTGGTTTTCAAAAACGTTTGATTCCAATTTTGGTAAATTTCCTGAATGTGTCAAAGACCACTTATTTTTTGGAATTCTACCTAGCAACCATACTTTTAGGATTTGTTTCTATTAGGGCAATCATTTTCACCAATTGGATTTTCAAAATAATTGATTCCAAATTTGGTAAATTTCATGAAAGTCTCAAAGACCACTCATTTTTGGAAATTCTACCTAGCAACCATATATCCTTGTATACTAATTATTACTTTCCTAGTGAAAATAGTGACTATCAATAATTTGATTTTTAAAATGTTGAGGAAAATTACTCCAAGGGTCTATAACGACTGTTTTCTGTGTCAAACAGGTGAGTGCAGGGATGGCCATCTTTTCTGATGGCACCACTTCTAGTTTTATATTGTATTTCATCATTTTATGACATTATTTGTGATTAGTTCATTTGACGTCACATGACTGTAAATATAGTTAAAGCTTGGTATTTCTGTAATATTTAGGAACATGTTAACAGCATATTTTACATGCTAACACACCAATTGTTACATGCCATTGCAAACAAGAATGTCATTAAAATTTTTTAAAAATGATGGCATATTGGCATATTAGGTCAATACATGGATTTATAGATGCTAATAAAAGTGTATTCATCTTGGACTGTGTCTTTGGTCAATAGGCTTCAGGCAAGTCGATGAGTTCTTGTATTGACCTCATTTTGATGCTATATTGTACAATTCTTAGCTATTTTTTTACATTTCAGGTCAGAGAAATTACAGCATGTCAAACTTACTGTAGAGTACTTAAAAGAAATTATAGTATGGAGTCAGGTATTACTTTAGTATGTTAGAAATATAATGTTACATATACTGCTGGTGAACATCTCAATATTCAATTACTTATGGTTCAAGGCCAAATATCATGCCTTGGAGGGGTATCAGTGATACAATTTCTCTTTATGTAAGTAAGCTGTATTCTGATTGGTAAGTAGCTTTGGCATTTTTTGTATATCTTTGACTTTTTTTTTCACACGGCTAGTCGATGTCACTTTTTATACGACCCCCAAAATTTTACGGTCCTATAATGGTATGGCGTTGGAGTCGTCGGGGTCGGCTTCAGCATTGTACGCATCTGTGGAAAGCATAACTTTGCTTCTGGTGGACGGATCTTTATGAAATTTTTGTATGATGTATCTTGGCACACGAGTAAATAGAGGTTTTAATTTCGAGTCTTTCGCCTGCCCTTTTCAGAAAAAAGGGGTGAAATTGGGTGTTTTCACATATTTGACTGTAGAATCTTTTATTTTTTATTTGAATTTGATGGGGATTGTTTCAGTGTGTTCCCGAGGAAATTTCCAATCTGTAGTAGCATGTAACGCCCACGAGATGAAAAGGGCCCAACATGGGGCAATCTAGAAGAAAAAAAAAATTATTTTAAGTCCGATTTTGATGCAGTTTTTTTCAAAAGATTCCTTATGAAAAATTCTTTTCCCAGCTATGAGGGGCCGAAAGGGGCCAAAATTATGACAATTATTTAAAAATTTTATTTTTCATCGATTGTCAATGGGTTTCTTTGGATTCCTCTTGATTTAAGTTTTTACCAGCAAGTCAATGGATTTGTCGTAGCTCTTACCGTTTCCAAGCTACAAGGGGTCAAAAGGGCCGAAATTGCAATTTTTCTAAATATGACAAATCTTTATTTTTCATCAGATTTCGATGGGATTTTTATGCCTCCGCCGCTGGGCGGTCGGGGGCATTAAGGTTTACCCTGATCCGTACATCCGTCCGTACGTCCATCTTTTTGGTTTCCGGATGATAACTTGAGTATCCTGCATCGGATCAAAACCAAACTTGGTCACATGCTTACTTATCACCCAAGACAGAACCCTATCGATTTCCCGGTTGGTACCCCCAAGGTCAAGGTCACAGTTGCTAAAAATAGACTAAAATTTCAATAAAATTTTGGTTTCCGCATGATAACTTGAGTATACTTCATTGGATCAAAACTAAGCTTGGTCACGTGCTTGCTTATCACCCAATTCAAAAGCCTACTGATTTCCAGGATGGTAGCACCAATGTCAAGGTCACAGTTGCTAAAATAGACTAAAATTTCAATAAAATTTTGGTTTCCGAACGATTACTTGAGTATTCTGCATCTGATCAAAACCAAACTTGGTCACTTGCTTACTTATCACAATAGACATAATCCCATAGATTTTAGTGTTGATACCACCAAGGTCAAGGTCACAGTTGCTAAAAATAGATTAGTATTACATATAAGACTGTTTCTCAGATTATTTGTTGGAACTACACATTATATCAAAACCAAACCAGTTCCAGTGCCTATTTATCACAGGAGAAAGATCCTTTCTAATAATATTTGATAAATATATATTGTATATAGTTATGCCTTTAATAATTTATGGGTTTCGATTGCAAGGAGGCGGGGGCATCCGTGTCCCATGGACACATTCTTCCATTTTTGTCTTTGGATTCCTCTTGATATAAGCTTTCAGTGTTATGCAACAGATTATGTGTAGCTCTTACTGTTTCTGAGCTACAAGGGGTCAAAGGGCCAAAATTGCAATTTTTCAAAATAAGTGAAATCTTTATTTTTTCCATCAGATTTCACTAGATTTTTTTGTTTTGTTTTGGTGTCCTCTAAGGCTTTTTGTAGTATGTCAAAAGATTTTGTGTAGCTCTTACCATTTCTTAGCTTTAAGTGGTCAAAGGGGCTGAAATTGCAATTTTCAAAATGAGCAGAACCTTTTAAAAATTTTAATGAGGTTGGTTGCTTTGGATTCCTCTTAAAGTATAGTTTAAGGAGTATATGTTGACCAATTTTATATACCTCTTACCATTTCTGATCTATATAAGGAGTCATAATTGCTAATTGTTGTTTTCCTGAGTTTGTGTTCAGCTAATTACTGGGTCAAGCTCTTTATTGTTTCCATTTTATTACTGTATCAAGCTCTTAACTGTGTCCTCATTCATTTTGAATTACGCTTGTTCAAATTTCAGTGTTCGACATGCTGCGGTCGTATCATGCTGCGCTCAGTGTAGCCCTTTATTATCAGGTATTTTGCAGCTTAATATATTTGCCATTTTTATTACTCCAGTTTATTGAACAGGTTGGGCATGGCTTAATTTTCTCTGTCTTATAGGTAATTTTAACAAGATCAATCCTGATATAATTGACCCGTGACCAGTCAGGTCAATTAAATAGAANCATTTTTGGATTAAGTGTTTTAATTTTGTTATAGAATTGTTGCATATATGCTGCAGATGCGCAATAAGCTTTCAGATTTTTGATATTGTTCTTGGTGCAAAAAAAAGAGGCCCCAAGATGTCTATTTTGACAAATGTGAGCTTTTCAGTGGAACTCCTCCTTCATTTTTGGGTTTAGTGTTTTAATTTTGTGATAGAATTGTTGCATATAGTCTGCAGATGTGCAATAAAGTTTCAGAATGTTGATTCCGGTTCCAACTTTGGTAAATTTCCTGAAAGTCTCAAAGACCACTTATTTCTTGGAATTCTACCTAGCAACCATACATGTAGTAATTTGTTCAATTAGGACTAACATTTTCACGAATTGAATTTCAAAAATAGTTGATTCCAATTTTGGTAAATTTCCTGAAAGTCTCAAAGACCACTTATTTTTTGGAATTCTACCTAGCAACCATACTGTTAGGATTTGTTTCTATTAGGGCAATCATTTTCACCAATTGGATCTACAAAATAATTGATTCCAAATTTGGTAAATTTCCTGATAGTGTCAAAGACCACTTATTTTTTGGAACTCTACCTAGCAACAATAGTGTTAGGATTTGTTTCTATTAGGGCAATCATTTTCACCAATTGGATTTTCAAAATAATTGATTCCAAATTTGGTAAATTTCATGAAAATCTCAAAGAATACTCATTTTTGGAAATTCTACCTAGCAACCGTATATCCTTGTATACTTTCTCAGTAAAAATAGTGACTATCAATAATTTGATTTTTAAAATGTTGAGGAAAATTACCCCAAGGGCCTATAACAACTGTTTTCTGTGTCAGACAGGTGAGTGCGGGGATGCCCATCTTTTCTGATGGCACCACTTCTAATTTTATATTGTATTTCATCATTTTATGATATTATTTGTGATTTGTTCATTTGACGTCACATGACTAAATATAGTTAAAGCTTGATATTTCTGTAATATTTAGGAACATGTTAACAGCATATTTTACATGCTAACACACCAATTGTTACATGCCATTGCAAACAAAAATGTCATTAAAATTTTTTAAAATGATGGCATATTGGCATATTAGGTCAAAACATGGATTTATAGATGCTAATAAAAGTGTATTCATCTTGGTCTGTGTCTTTGGTCAATAGGCTTCAGGCAAGTCAATGAGTTCTTGTATTGACCTCATTTTGATGCTATATTGTACAATTCTGAGCTATTTTTTTTACATTTCAGGTCAGAGAAATTACAGCATGTCAAACTTACTGTAGAGTACTTAAAAGAAATTATAATATGGAGTCAGGTATTACTTTAGTATGTTAGAAATATAATGTTACATATAATGCTGGTGAACATCCCAATATTCAATTATTTTTGGTTCAAAGCCAAATATCATGCCTTAGATGGGTATCAGTGATACATTTCTCTTTATGTAAGTAAGCTGTATTCTGATTGGTAAGTAGCTTTGGCATTTTTTGTATATCTTTGACTTTTTTTCACACTGCTAGTCGATGTCATTTTTTATACAACCGCAAAAATTTTACGGTCGTATAATGGTATAGCGTTGGAGTCGTCGGGGTCGGGGTCGGCGTCAGCTTTGTCCGCATCTTTGGAAAGCATTACTTTGCTTCTGGTGGACGATCTTTATGAAATTTTTGTATGATGTATCTTGGCACACGAGTAAATAGAAGTTTTAATTTCAAGTCTTTGGCCTGCCCTTTTCAGAAAAAGGGGTGAAATTGGGTGTTTTCACATATTTGACTGTAGAATCTTTTATTTTTTATTGGATTTTGATGGGGCTTGTTTCAGTGTGTTCCTGAGGAAATTTCCAATCTGTAGTATGCCAACAGATTTCATGTAGCATGTAACACCCACGAGATGAAAAGGGCCCAACATGGGGCAATCTAAAAAAAAAAAAAGATATTTTTTTATTTTAAGTCCGATTTTGATGCAGTTTTTTTCAAAAGATTCCTTATGAAAAATTCTTTTCCCAGCTATGAAGGGCCAAACGGGGCCAAAATTGCGCCGCTTATTTTAAAAAAAATTTTTTCATTGGATTTCGATGGGTTTTTTTCTTTGGATTCCTCTTGATTTAAGCTTCTACCAGCAAGTCCACGGATTTGGCGTAGCTCTTACGGTTTCCAAGCTACAAGGGGTCAAAGGGGCTGAAATTGCAATTTTTCTAAATATGACAAATCTTTATTTTTCATCGGATTTCGATGGGATTTTTTTTTTGATTCCTCTTGATATAAGCTTTCAGTGTTATGCAACAGATTTTGTGTAGCTCTTACTGTTTCTGAGCTACAAGGGGTCAAAGGGGCCAAAATTGCAATTTTTCGAAATACGTGAAATCTTTATTTTTACCTGTGCCACCAACGGTGACCGCAGGTCTAGGAGCCGCTCAACTCCATCCGTCCGTCCGTCCGTCACGCTTTGGGGGTACCAAGTTTGTGTAATCTGAAACTCAAACACCTTTAACCCGATACTTTTGAAACTTTGCACAGTTGTTCTGAACACATTGAAGATGTGCACCTCACCTTTTGGTGAGATTTGGATAAAAATTGTCGAATTTATCCATTGTTGAACTTGGTAATTTTTTCATCAAATATTAACATTACGGTACTGAGTTTGTGTAATCTGAAACTCTGACACCTTATACCTGATACTTTTGAAACTTTGCACAGTTGTTCTGAACACATTGAAGATGTGCACCTCCCCTTTTGGTGAGATTTGGATATAAATTGTGGAATTTATCCATTGTTGAACTTAGTCATTTTTTCATCATATTTTAACATTACAGTAATGAGTTTGTGTAATCTGAAACTCAAACACCTTATACCTGATGCTTGTGAAATTTTGCATAGTTGTTCTGAACACATTGAAGATATGCAACTTCCCTTTTGGTGAGATTTGGATAAAAATTGTCGAATTTATCCATTGTTGAACTTAGTCATTTTTTCATTAAATTCATTAAATTTTGACATTACAGTACTGAGTTTGTGTAATCTGAAACTCTGACTCCTTATACCTGGTGCTTTTGAAACTTTACACAGTTGTTCTTGACACATTGAAGATGTGCACCTCCCTTTTTGGGCAGATTTGAAAAAAAAATGTTGAATTTATGCATTGTGGAACTTAGTCATTTTTCAGCATATTTTAACATTACAGTGCCTGGTTTGTGTAATCTGAAAGATTAACATCATTGACTAAATACCTTTGGAAGTTTTTACTGTTGTTTGAACACATTGGTGATGTGAACCTCCCCTTTAGGCCAGTTTTGATGTAAAAAAATGTCAAATTTATCTGTTATTGAACTTGTACTTTATTCTATCATATTATATCATCATGGTACTCAATTTTTGTCCAGAGATGTTGCAGAGTTTTGAACGCTTTGACCATGGGCAACTATTCTTGAATTTGTACATTGCTTTCATATATTTTCTCATAAAGATTCAAAGTATGTGTCTATTTGAAACTCAGGTATGGTTTTCAGCTTTGCTGAAGTGATATGGACTATTTTCATTTTATGCTTTGTTCAACTTTGTACATTTAGTTTTGTTTTTTTCTTCTTTTTAGCTCACCTGGCCTAAAAGGCCATGTGAGCTTTTGCCATCACTTTGCGTCCGTCGTCCGTATGTCCGTCTGTCAACAATTTCAAAAATCTTCTCCTCTGAAACTGCTGGGCGAATTGTAACCAAACTTGGCCTGAATCATCACCAGGGTATGCAGTTTCAAAATTGTGTTCGATTAGTCCGAGGGTCAAACAACATGGCTGCTGTTACTAAAAATAGAACATAGGGGTAAATTGATGTATTTTGCAAATAACTCGAAAACCGTTACAGATATCAAAAATCTGACACAATTAAAAATGATCAGCATGGCAAGATCTACCAGCCCTGCAATTTTGAAGAAAATCTGAAAACCCGTCTTAGAGTTATTGCCCTTTTTCCATAAAATTTTCAAAATTTTGATATTTTTCATTTTTTATAAAAAAAACTATAACAGATAGAGGTCAACTTTAAATTGGTAAAATGTTCAGCATATCAAGATCTATCCACCCTGAAATTTTGAAGAAAATCAGAAACCCTTTGTAGGAGTTATTGCCCCTTTTCACCAAATTTTAAAATTTTTTGTATTTTTCGTCTTTTATTTCCAAAACTATAGAAGATGAAGGTTAAGTGTAAATTGATGAAATGTTTGCCATGCTGTGGCGACTTCAAAACTGGTGTTGAAAATTGTTTGTTTATCGCCATTTTCAAAATGGCCGCCAAAAAAAGGCGGGAAAATTCAACATTGTCCGATTTCAATGAAATTTGGTTTTCAAATAGGTATTGATGTGGCAACTTCAAAACTGATGTTGAAAATTGTTCATGGACTGCCATTTTCAAAATGGCTGACAAAAAAGGCGGGAAAATTCAACATTGTCTGATTTCAATGAAATTTTTTTTCCTAATAGATATTGATGTTGCGACTTCAAAACCGGTGTTGAAAATTGTATATTGACCGCCATTTTCAAAATGATCACCAAATAAGGCGGGAAAATTCAACATTGTCTGACTTCAATAAAATTTTGTTTCCAAATAGATATTGATTTTGCGACTTTGTGGTGTTAAAAATTGTTGTTGACTGCCATTTACATAATGATGTCTCGACTTCAAAACTGGTATCAAAAGTAGTCCTTAGCAAGAATGTTTTTTGTCAAAAAAGTCCAACAAAGACATATAGTAAAACATGATCAGACTTTAAATACAGTTCAAAAATTGGTTGAGTTTGAGCTACCAAAGTTAGAGAGACTGAAGTTTAACTGTATAACTTACAATGTTAGCTTGATTGTGGCAAATGAAAACCAGGTGAGCGTTACAGGCTCCAGGGAGCCTCTGGTTTGTCTATTACATTCTGTTAGATTGAAAAAAAAAACACTTTCTAAGTTGAACATGAGTGACGGTGACGCAGGTCCAGACATTTGATTGGTCTTGTTCCATCAGATTTCACTAATTTTTTTTGTTTTGTTTTGGTGTCCTCTAAGGGTTTTTGTAGCATGTCAAAAGATTTTGTGTAGCTTTTACCATTTCTTAGCTATAAGGGGTCAAAGGGGCTGAAATTGCAATTTTCAAAATGTGTAGAACCTTTTAGAAATTTTAATGGGGTTGGTTGCTTTGGATTCCTCTTATAGTATACTTTAAGGAGTATATGTTGACTAATTTGATATACCTCTTACCATTTCTGATCTATATAAGGAGTCATAATCGCTAATTGTTATTTTCCTGAGTTTGTGTGACAGCTAATTACTGGGTCAAGCTCTTTATTGTGTCCATTTAATTACTGTATCAAGCTCTTAACTGTGTCCTCATTCATTTTGAATTACACTTGTTCAAATTTCAGTGTTCGACATGCTGCGCTCAGTGTAGCCCTTTATTATCAGGTATTTTGCAGCTTAATATATTTGCCATTTTTATTACTCCAGTTTATTGAACAGGTTGGGCATGGCTTAATTTTCTCTGTCTTATAGGTAATTTTAACAAGAACAATCCTGATATAATTGACCCGTGACCAGTCAGGTCAATTAAATAGAGTAATATCCTTCAATGAGATGCCGATCATGGTTTTGTCGCAGACTCATTTGTACATTTTAATTACAGAAACATTTTAAAAAAATAAATAGAAAAACGGTGAGCAAAGCTCACTAAAATATACCCCCCGCTCCCCCCTAAAAAGATCAAATCAAATTTTTAAATAGATGGTGCAAAATGGCAATATATACTGAACATTCTGTGAAAATTTCATCGAATTTCTCCGAGTGGTCTAGAAGGAGTTGTCCCACAAAGTGTGTACCCTCATAACGGACAGACGTACAGACACCATGATCACTATATACCGCCTGCTAAAGCCGGGGTATAACAATGAAAGGATATGGAGTGAATGCAAATGAAACAAAGTCTCTACAAATACAGGGTTAAAACATGGTGGAACAACGCTTTTATTAGCTCACCATGACCCAAAGGGTCAGGAGAGCTATTGCCATCATTTGGCGTCCGGCGTCCATCCGTCCGTCACATTTTCATCTTCTGCTCTGAAACGGCTGAAGCAAATTCAACCAAACTTTACAGAAATGATGTATTGAAGGTCATTTACAAAGTTTGCTCATTTCGTTCCGATCTTACAAAAAACATGGCCGCCAGCACAGAACATGGTTTAACATTGGACCCTGTGGGAAAATCACATTTTCATCTTCTGCTCTGAATCCGCTGAAGCAAATTCAACCAAACTTTACAGGAATGATGTATGGAAGGTCCTTTACAAAGTTTGCTCATTTCGTTCCCATCCAACAAAAAACATGGCCGCCAGCGCGTAACTTGGGTTTAACATTGGACCCTATGGGAAAAATCACATTTTCATCTTCTGCTCTGAAACCACTGAAGCAATTTCAACCAAACTTAATAACAATGATGTACTAAAGGTCCTTAACAATGATTGCTCATTTCGTTCCGATCCGACAAAAAACATGGCCGTCGGCATGGATCATGTTTTAACATTGGACCATATGGGAAAATCAAATTTTCAACTTCTGTTCTGAAACGACTAAAGCAAAGTCAACCAAACTTTACATGAATGATGTACTAAAAGGTCCTTAACAAAGATTGCTTGTTTCTATCCTATCCGATAAAAAAAATGGCCGCCAGCACAGAACTTAGGTTTAACATTGGACCCTATGGGAAAAAACACATTTTCATCTTCTTCTCTGAAACCACCTTAAGCAAATTCAACCAAACTTTACAGGAATGATGTACTAAAGGTCCTTAACAAAGTTTGCTCAATTCCCTCTGATCTGACAAAAAACATGCCCGCCAGCACGGAACATGGTTTAACATTGGACCCTATTTGAAAATCATATTTCCATGTTCTCCTATGAAAGGACTGAAGCAAATTCAACCAAACTTTACAGGAATGATGTACCAGAGGTCCTTTACAAAGAATGCAAATTTTATTTCAAACTGGCAAAAAACATGGCCACCAGTGCGGAACTTAGGTTTAACCTTGGACCCTAAGGGAAAAGTCACATTTTAATCTTCTCCTCTGAAACTGCTGAAGCAAATTCAACCAAATTTACAGGAAAGATGTACGGAAGGTACTTTACAAAATTTGCTCATTTCATTTCGATCCAACAAAAAACATGGCGTCCAGTTCAGAACATTGTTAAACATCGTAGGGCAGTATGTGAGAACTATACTTTTCATTATCTTCTCTGAAACTATTTAAGCAAATTTAACTAAACTGTGATAGAATGGTGTATTGAAGGTCCTTTAACAAAGATTACTCATTTCAATAGGATCAGACTAAAAACACTTGTGCCAGTGGAGAACATAGCTTAACATTAGACCTCATTGGTAAAATTCATCTTTTTTGGTCATGCATGGCATAGAAGCATATTGTTAGGTGAGCGATACAGGCTCAGTCTCTGAGCCTCTAGTTGTTGTTCTTCTTCTTGAGGTCACTATGAAGCCTTCAACATCAAGCTTTACTTTTAATAGTATGTCTTGTGTCTAAATTTTCAATACCCAATCTCCAAAAATTTTAACACCCAGCGACTTGTATTTTTAGCAAATTTCCCTATACATTCTTTGTATTTGTTGCTGAAAACACACAATTTTGCCTGATTTTCAGAGCCTAATAACAGAAATTTATATTTGGGGACAAAGCATATTTATTTCAATTTTTGAACATATGGGTCAAAGACTACAAAAAACTTTATAACGAGATTTATATTGGTCTCAATCTACATGTATGCTATGTTATATGTGTTTGATATGAACCTGAAATTTAAAAATTTGCAATAAGGGAAGTACATTTTTGTTATTGAATTCTGTATTTTATTTATATATTTAAACAGAACAAAATAAAGAAGATAGATGATTTAGTTGGAGACAATTTTGAATTCTTATGGTTAATGCCGAAACATATAGATGTCTCAGTTACCAATATCACAGACCCTCCACATGCTATACAGACATGTATAAACTGTATCCGAACTATGGAAGAGTTTGAAAAGGACAAAATCAATGATGACCTGCGGAAATTGTCTAAAGAACTGGGTATAAAGTTCAATATTTATATGAAGTTGTTGAGGATATGTTTCACAGGTTATGAGGTATAACTTTTATTCTGTATAAAATGTTTTTTTTTTAATTTTACATTTATTGTTGACCTTTGATGGGTCGAACACCAAAAGGACCAATGAAAATAGTTCAGGTTAGAGGGTTGTTCATGCTATTGAGGTCGAACTATGTTCAAACTTGAACAATGGAATAAAAAAAGGGGTTCGAGACATCCATGGTGTACAAGTTATTGCAGTTCGAGGCATCGAAGTTCCACTGTATTTCAAAGCAGAAAAAAGATAATTTTATGAACTTTAATTTTGTGACTTTTTCATTGTAATGGTATTCGAATGCACAAATTAATGTACCCCCCTTATATTTACAGTATTTCTACATGATTTTATAAGGATTGTTCCATGAAAACATACATTCATTTTAGAATCGATATGCCTAAAAAATATTTCTACATTTATGTGTGGCTATACTATTTACAAGATGTCTTCCCCAATGCCATATAATTAGTGGTTCCCCAATGCCATATAATTAGTGTAACAGCATTAGTATAAATGCAGAAAAAGTTTAATAATATTATTATTCCTTAGTATGTATTTTCTATATAAATTGTTTATTGGATAAATTTACTGGTTTTTCACACTTGTTACAAACATACTATATACCGGTCAATAGTTTCAAGGACTATTTACGGTTGATTAACTATTTACTGGTTGTTAAATGGGATGATGAACTATTTACAGACGACTTCACATTGATACCTTTGATGTTTGAATTCGGTACAACACTTATTTACTGGCTATTTAAACGATAGCAAGTATATGGTTTCCCTCAACACCAACTATTTTCCTCCCTATTGGTCGGGAAATAGTTGTGTCTCTGGAAACCAAAACTTGCTTTTGTCTAATGACCAGTAAATAGGTGTATACTATTTACTGGGGTTATGTTACCCCTTACAAATATATTAGTAATGTTTAATTAGCATCATTTTTATTGTTAAAAGGCTGCCTGGTTAAGGAGGCAATCCTCCTTTTAAAATTTCATTGAAATTGCACTATAAAATTTAAGACAAGTGTAACACAAAAGAAAAGAACAATTCTCACTTAATATTTCAGTAACTTTCCTAACATATGATAGACTTTGTCTCTTGATTTGCAATGCTATGATTACCAAACAAGCATCCACCACACCAAATATACTTGCAGTGTTTGTGTATAATTTCATTGATATCAGCTTAAGAGTTCAACATTTGCATATAATTTTATGTGCTGCATGATTTGGTCATCTGTTAATATTAAATTGAATATTTGTTTTATTTTGCAGTCAGGACCATCAATAGGAGAAATAATGACCATCCTTGGTAAAATAAACAGTATAAAGAGACTTCAGCATGCCATAGAGTTATGTCAGAATGATAAAAGACATATATCACAAACAAAGTGTAATAAATTAAGATAGTAAAACATCAGATATTTCTTGTTTCCTCAGCATTCTTTGTGTAAAAGATTTCATTTCAAATTTCAGACTTTTTTACCCTGCCACAAAAAAAAAGTGAGGTATTGTGTACTACTGTCTATCATTAGTCCATTGTACCACAATGGTTTCCAACCAAAATAACATTGTCTTCAAACGTTTACTAGAAAACTAAGGCCAAGTTGATTTTGAGTTCAGAGGTTCATCTGGTTCTGGAGGAATGCCCCTTGAAACTTAATTTTTTTTTTAATTTTGGGATTTCTGACCAATAACTTATAAACAAAATTGCAGACAGCCTTCAAACTTGGTATATTAGTTGTTTACTACAACATTCAGGCCAAATTCAGTTGTGGTTAGGAGGTCCAAGTGCCCTTGATTTTTTTTATTTCTTTTTAATTTAGGATTTCTGAACCTGTTTATTGTGTTCTTCATAACTATTAACAGACATATCAGCCACTGGCCTTAATCACTTCTGTCTATATATTTCAAAGTCATCCATGGGCGATTTAAATTTTGTTCAAAACTTGTTAAGTAAATGGAATGCACCTTCCATAATTTCTCCCGTCTGGTGTCACCACTGCACTATCAGGTTTTGTTCTATGACGTCGTGATTCCGGGAAAATTCACGCACAAGGAACAATTTTTGAGCATGCGTGAAATACCAGTTTTCCTGCGATTTACCTGATAGAGCAGCAGCGACACCATCCGGGAAAAGCACGAAGGTGAAATCCATTGCAGACGGTCTTCAGACTTGGTGTTCAAGTTCACTCCTAAATGTTGGCAAAGTTAGATTTCAAGTTCTCAGGTCCAAGTGGATCTGCAGTTATGCCCCTGAAAAATTTGAAATATTTCTAAATTTTTGGTTTTTCAAAATAAAATGTCTTCAAAACTATATGCATGTTGCTTATCTCTAACTCCAGCTAATTTTTTTATACCCCTGTACCTGATTATAGCCAGGCTGAGCTTTTGCCATCAATAGGCTCCTGGTGTCTGTCTTCTATCTGTCATCAATTTTTCGTAAACTTGTCATTCATAAATTTCTCCTTTAACACATCACTGGGCTAATTGGGAGCAAACTTGGTCACAATAGTCCTTGGGTGGTTCCCTTCAAAATTGTATATTGCAGATCTACCGGTATACCTCATCCAATATAGCATGGGACATAGTTTAACATTGGACCTCATGAAAAAAACATTCAAAGGTCTTTTCAGAAACTATTTGTCAAATTATAGCCAAAATGGTCACAATCCCTTCCAAAAAAGGTATCTGCCAGGTCTGTACTTCATAGCTGCAAGCGAGGAACATAGTTTAACATTGGACCCATTTGACATTAAATTCAAAGATTGTCTCAGGAACTCCTATTTTATGAAAGGATATGGAGTTAATGAACATGAGACCATAACACATATGTTACATATGTTAACTCCAACTGCAATAATTTTAATGAGCTGTATGGCCATTTTGGAAATTAATTCCTCATCAGCAGCACTAGAACCCAAACAAAAGAAATCCATAATTTCAAAAAATGTTTCAAATGCATAAAACCAAATGAAATCTGAATAATCAATAATCTCAAATATAGCTAAGGACAAAACTACGATGGAGGGAGTTAATTCTTAGATTTTAGAATTTACATAAATTTAGATAATAGTAACTGAACAAAGTGTACACACGAGATATTATCTTATGTACAAGTACACCATATCTAAGAAAAATAAAGAGCATACATCTCTACTACGGGGAATTGTTTTACCAACTCCACACTGCAATAAAAGACAAACTCCTGTATTAAATATTTTACGAAAGGATATGGAGTAAATGAACATGAGACCATAACACAGATGTTAACTCCAACTGCAATAATTTTAATGAGCTGTATGGCCATTTCAGAAATTAATTCCTCATCAGCAGCACTAAAACCCAAACAAAGGAAATCCATTATTTCAACAAGAGAAGGGGCAGTCGGAAATGATAGCTTATCCCCTCGCCCGTTTATTGAATGTTTGTCTAGTATTATAAGCACTCAAAGAAGTTGTACCATTCAAGGTCTGGCTTCTTACTTAAATCTGAGCCAGCCATGCAAGAAATGTAGTGACCTTATTTTAATCAGGAGCCTCATACCTATAGCATATGCATCTACTGATGAAAGATTAATCTTCTACAAGTTGTAGTATCTATAATCCAGACTGTAACACAACCTTTAACCTAAGTCACTCATGCATGAAATGTAGGTCAAAGTGACCTAATTTTTATCTGGAGCTTTGTAACTTTACAAGACGCATCTACATACAAACTGTTATTCTTCTACGAGTTGTAGTATCTAAAATCCAAGTTGTAACACAAACTTTAACCTAAGTCACTCATGCATGAAATGTAGGTCAAAGTGACTCAATTTTTATCTGGAGCTTCTTAACTTTACAAGACGCATCTACATACAGAATATTATTCCTCTACGAGTTGTAGTATCCCAGATCTGGACTCTTACAAAAACTTTTACCTAAGTCACTTATGCATGAAATGTAGGTCAAAGTGACCTAATTTTTATCTGGAGCTTAATAACTTTAGAAGACGCATCTACATACAGAATATTATTCCTCTACAAGTTGTAGCATCCAAGATCTGGACTCTTACAAAAACTTTAACCTGAGTCACTCATGCATGAAATGTAGGTCAAAGTGACCTAATTTTTATCTGGAGCTTCATAACTTTATAAGACGCATCTACATACAAAATATTATTCCTCTACAAGTTGTAGTATCCCAGATCTGGACTCTTCCAAAACCTTTAACCTGAGTCACTCATGCATGAAATGTAGGTCAAAGTGACCTATTCTATATATCAATCTCATGTACTCTTCAAGATGTGTCCATGGACAAAACATTGTCCATCTACGACTTGTTATTCAAAAGATATATGGTCTTAAGTTTGAACGGACGGACGAACAGACAAACGGGTCAAACACTATATCCCCTCCCCAACTTCGTTGGGCGAGGGGATAAAAAATGTTTCAAATGCATAAAACCAAATGAAATCCGAATAATCAGTAATATCAAATATAGCTATATACTAGTCCAATTAGAACAAAATTTAGTCACAACAGTCCATAGTTGGTCCCTTCCAAAAAACATATCCTGCAGATCGGTATCTCACATAAGATGGCTGCCAAAAACAAAAACAATACAAAAGCAACAAGAGAAGGGGCAGTCGGAAACGACAGCTAATCCCCTCGCCCTTTTATTGAATGTTTGTCTAGTATTATAAGCACTCAAGGAAGTTGTACCATTCAAGATCTGGCTTGTTATTTAAAGCTGAGCCAGTGTGCAAGAAATGTAGTGACCTTATTTCAATCAGGAGCCTCATACCTATAGCATATGCATCTAGTGATGAAAGATTATTCTTCTATAAGTGTAGTATCTAAAATTCAGACTGTAACACAAACTTGAACCTAAGTCATTCATGCATGAAATGTAGGTCAACGTGTCCTAATATTTATCTTGAGCTTTGTAACTTTACAAGATGCATCTGCATACAAACTATTATTCTTCTACCTAGTTGTAGTATCTAAAATCCAAGCTGTAACACAAACTTTAACCTAAGTCACTCATGCATGAAACGTGGGTCAAAGTGACTCAATTTTTATCTGGAGCTTCGTAACTTTACAAGACGCATCTGCATACAAAATATAATTCCTCTACGAGTTGTAGAATCCCAGATCTGGACTCTTCCAAAACCTTTAACCTGAGTCATTCATGCATGAAATGTAGGTCAAAGTGACCTAATTTTTATCTTGAGCTTCGTAACTTTACAAGACGCATCTACATACAAAATATTATTCCTCTATGAGTTGTAGTATTCCAGATCTGGACTCATACAAAAACTTTAACCTGAGTCACTCATGCATGAAATGTAGGTCAAAGTGACCTTATATTTATCTGGAGCTTCGTAACTTTACAAGACGCATCTGCATACAAAATATTATTCCTCTACGAGTTGTAGTATTCCAGATCTGGACTCTTACAAAAACTTTAACCT